>JAPWTK010000939.1:0-40000 GCA_029963805.1 Aromia moschata
CAAGCATTTAATTTAGTATTTACCTAGGTGGCATCACTCTATTAAACCACAAAGCAATAATACTGAAAAGGAGTTAACTTACCAAGTAGTTGACACATTTTTACACCCCTAAATTCTGGACTAACCTGCCCATACCAAGGTCTTACCTCCAATGCCCATTTAAAGCCTTCGTTTGATAATTTTCCCCACATTTTGGACAATAAAACATCAACTCGTATAACTCATCATATTCACAGGACAACCACATTATGTTTTCTCGAATAAATTATTTTAAAACATTATCGGATATTTAAAACCAGGTTTCCATTACTTATAACCCACGTCTACGCCATCACGAATAAATCCTTAGCAAAACCCTCTTCTTTAACTTTGACGATTTTCTCTTCTCTTTAACTGTGGCGATCACTTTCCACTTCGCGTATCAACAAATAACAACAATAAGGACGAGGTATTTATCCCAACTTCTAAGAAATATTACACTTACAGAGTATGTGTTTAATAAAACAACAGTCGTGGGTAACTAACTGTAATTTATTTTCAATGCTATCATACATCTTGAGCCGCCAGCAAAAACAAGATCAGCAAAAAAGATCAATCATTGAAACAAATTCCACGATAAGGCGTGATACACAGGGCGGTGCATGACGGTTGGTCTAACAATATAGCAAAGCGTAGCATAAAGGGGCAATAAAAATGTTTACTTTTTCATAAAAAAATGTACCGTGATTGTTATTGTAAAAATGTTATAGTTGATTCTAATGGCGTTGATTAATGGATATCGTGGTTCTAATTATTCAGGTGCATATATGTAATAAAAACAAAATCAACTATCGATCTCCATTTGAAGCCGTGAGGTAAAAAAATTAACTCTGAGAATCCAATATTCATCAATTTTACAAAATGGTTATATCTCGATACCAAGAACACTTTAATATTTTTTTCCTCTATGTCCAGCCACCTCTGTATGTAACCTCATGTAACTCTCTTTTGGCTTGTCGTGTTTTAGGATACCCTGTATAGTATAGTATACATTTCTAAGTTACCAAGTTAACATGTTGGCTTCAGAATTAGCAAATTGGTTTTTATTCAATGGATTTATTCCATTATCAATTATACTGTTATTATTCAGTAATTATTTAACACAATATGGTTAATTTTTAAATAAATAGTTAGATAACAAAATCCTCTTAAAATAATATTGATAATGTTAAACAATTAAAAACAAAATGTAAAAATCGGTTCACACTGTACAACAAATCAGTAACTGTCTATACTAAATGTTGATTCACGTATGCATTTGTACATATTTCCACCCTTACAAAGGGACGATGGGAGAACCACCCTGAGTGCCTGAAGGAGACACACGTCAACTTCAACAAAATATGGACTTATAAAGGTGGAGCTTGGAGCAATTTAAGAATAGATATTATTGGAAATTAGAGGGGCAATAAATCAAAAACTATTTTCGTTCAGTTTATGTAAATGGGAACACGACTGGTGGTCAGATCAAGACAATATTTCACATGGATCTTAACTCTCCTAATACACTATTATTAGATGATAATTAACTTAGTGCAAAGTCTGTATAGACTGTAAGAACAGTTGGATTAAAAAATAAGTGTGTGTAAAATATGTAGACATAAACAATTATGAGGACAGGAAAATATTGGAACTGGATGTTTGCAAATACCGTTTTCAGGTTTAGAGCTTGGAAATATATTGTATTTGTTTCAGGTTGTAACTTGGGATATATAGTCCTGCAAGTACAATTTTTCAGGTTCGGGGTTCGAAGTTTGGAATCTGCAACATACACTAAAACGTCAAACGTCAAAAGTATAGAATAAAACAAAATAGGAGACGTCACAATTTTGATGAAATTTAAAATATCTAGTTTTGACCACCTACCTGTATTTTAGAAATATTTTCTATGAGTAGACAATAATACAATAAAATAGACTGTATACAGTGTGGAACAGCCAAATGGAATACATTCAGTAGCTCCATTATTATGCATTTTTAGAAAATTCTGAGACACGTCAATTTCTAAATTCTAAAATGATATCTTGCGACGTAAAAATGTTATCAACCACTAAATTTTCAAATTGGAAGTAGGGGCTTGCGACATTTGAAAGGTATTTTCATTCTCTATTCAAAACTGCTATCGTTTTAAATTTTATTGCAGAAATTGACAAGAAAAAAGTTTCTCCAGCGTAGGAAATTCGTTACATTCAAATAAAAAACAAATCATTATTAATGCAGCAGATGTTCAAAATACATGCCTCCAGCATCTTGGCAGTATCCTAGACGTAAATAGAAATGTCTCCTAAAGTTAGGTTAACATCTGCGGGGTAATCGACCTAATGGCAAGTGTTATTCTTCTTCTTAAGTCAGCTAAATCGTCGGGTTTGGTTTTGTAGACCATACTTTTTGCATATCCCCATAGGAAGAAGTCTAACGGCGTGAGATCAGGTGATCGTGCAGACCATTCTACAGAACCAGGTCTCCTTATCCAACGATTTGAAAATATTGTGTGGAGATATTGCCGGACATTGACTTCATAATGTGCTGATGCACCATCCTGTTGGAACCATATTGCATTACTTGGAAGTTGTGGGTTTCCTTCAGCTGGATACAAGTTTGCCATCGTCGGTACAACATTATTTTAGAACAGCGCTAAATACGTTTCTCCATTCAAATTGCCGTCAATGAAGAAGGGACCAATGATATTTTCTCCAATTATTATCCCTGCCCAAACATCGTTCGTTTTTTGTCGTATACTTGTCAAGCAAAAATTGTACGTATTTATTAGTAAGTTTTTATCTTATAGTAGTGAATGTCGGCAATTACAGACTTTTATTTTTTTGTTATTATTAACATTTCAGAACCAAAAATTGACAAATAGTGTTACTTAGAAAATTTTTATTTCAATGTAAGGAATTTCCTACGCTGGAGAAACTTATCTTTTTTTTCTTGTTAATTTCTGCAATAAAATTTAAAACCACATCAGTTTTGAATAGAGAATGAAAAAACCTTTCAAATGAAGTCTCACAACCCCTACTTCCAATTTGAAAATTTAGGGGTTGTAGATGTCACCTGAAGGGGGTTGAATTTAGTGATGATATTTTTACGTCGCAAGATGTCATTTTAGAATTAGAAATTGACGTGTCTCAGGATTTTCTAAAAAATGCATAATGACCGGAGCTACTCAATTTATTCCATTTGGCTGTTCCACACTGTATAGTCTAACATATAGTATTCACTTTTGAAAATACCACTGTTTGGTGAAATAGTTGTCACATTGACAAAGGTGACAAGGCAAGGTGTAATTCTTCATTTGCAGTATACCTGACATTCGTAACAGTCAAATTTGTTCATCATACTCGTATATCGAGTTAAGTATATACTCTAGTTAATATTCTGTTCATTTTTTTTGCAACTAACCTGCAATTAGAAATGTAACAAATGTTCTACCAGCGAAGATTTTCAGAAGAGTTAGATTTATTCAAAAGATAACTAATACCATTGAGCTCAAGGCAGTGGCGGGTTGATGCTAGGGGTCTGCAAGTTGCACAACCTCCAAAAATTCATCAAACTCATATTTTTAAATTTCAAAAAAATAGTTCATGTGGTACTATATTACATACATATGTATATGTACATATTTGTCGCTACTCGTCGTATATTTGTACGCACATCGCACAATAACAACACTGATTGTAACATTCTACCCGCTTAGGAATCAACAAACATGACATTATTGTATTATGTATTGTATTGCATCGAAGGTTTGCACAATGGAAAGCACCTACGTTTTACATATAGGTGTAGCCCATGTTGACTTTGGGATACCAAATATTATCAACCAAAAAATTTAGAGAGATAAAAAAACAAATGATCCGCTGCCCAATTAGTTAGGATCTGCCACGAGCTACGAAGCGTGGTCTGGGAATGTGAACGACATGACCCACGGCATGAGTTTCACGGGAGGAACATAAACGTAGATGTAGCATGTTGTGTAAAGATGTAGAAAGTCCTCTCCTGTATACACGCCGGCGCATTAGCGAATCTTTTCGACCGGGAAATATCCGCTAATAAGCATCCAGCAGGTTGCATTCCAGGAGCTTCATTTAGTAATTTCAGCCAGTTGTCGCTATCGGTTGGGGCGTTAAAGAGTATTGCTTGTGTATTTTCATCGTAATCGTAAATGAAACGAATTTGGAGCAATGTTTAACAGCAGAACCATTTTGTTGCTGATTGTTGGAACGACAAAGTTGGAAACGAATTGGCTTGGGGAGTTTTAATAGAAAAGTCAATCGAGACATTTATGAAAAAATGCATAGATTTCGGTTGTATATATAAAAAATGCACTTTTTCTTTCACCTCATGAAAAATGTTGTGCAATTTACGCTTTTTGGAAAAGTAAACATTGTAGTTCCTTTTGGAAAAGATAACTCTATAACATTGTTATGAATAATATTATAGAACAAATTAAACTGTGTACACATAAATATTAATGTTTTAAAATTTTTTAACTTTCAGATTCGACCTTGAAAATTTTTTATTTTGAGCCATATTCTCCGTACTCCCCATTTGAGCTAATCCCCACATTGTTTTTTAGCACGAGTCGTCATTCCAGGGTCTGGTCCTAAGCATGTCCCTAATGGATCTCTAACAAATGCTATATTGTTTTAGAGGTGAATTGTAAAACTTTCGAATACATTATTTGGTTTATAGGTAGGTACCTACAATATTTTTTTTACATATCTATTCCCACTTCAAAAGCAACAAAAACTTGAAATATATACTGATATGTGTAATCACTGATCTGCATACTAATGCATGGACAGTAGAATAGTCCCCATACCGCCTTCTTCGGCAGATTTGAATAGCATCCATTTTGTAAGTTAGTTAGCACATCTCGTCCTTGTGTGTGAATAACAAATTGTTTTCGCTTACCATGTTCAATGTACATAATTTTATAAGAATTACTTATATTTTAGAATATTTTGTGAAAACGTTGTTTATTTTTTGTTATCACGCAAGACTTAACTTAGTTATCACGCTTAACCTACTAAAATTGTTCTTTATAACGATCTCTGGAAAACAATTTCCCATTGGCCGTAGAGTAGTCCCAATGTGCACGGCTGGAAAACCGCGAGTCTCGGGTACAAGCACATACCGGACTATCTTATTTTTGTTTTAAATACGTACATTCTTTATTATTTATTTTATTAACTGTCATTTGAAACCCTTCCTTTATCTCTATTTAAAAATTATGAATTTACTCCATAATCAGATTTATTAATAGACATCCCTTGCTGGCATTCAAATATGCGCCGATGTGTGATCATGCGCACAGCGACAAATGTTCCGATAGGTCTGCTAACTAACTTACAAGATGGCGGATCATCAAAAATTTTCCCCAACTTACATCCTACTCCATATCCAGTTAGAACCTCTGTAAACTAACTGGATATGTAGAACACTGATCTGTATCAGTATGTGTAACACAGATATTAAAACAAAGTTGACCGATCTATAAATTCCAAACAGACACATCTCTCAGTGTAGTTAACAGCGCCGCACCGCCAGACTTAATTACGGTACCAAAACGCGCCTTATTAGTTCTCCACGTTTTAATCTCGCTCCAGTTCCAGGCGATATATCAAAAATTGGGTCAAATCCCTCCACGTGACCCCCGGCTAAAGGAGCGGCGGAGGCGGGTCACGCAGAGCAAGTTGCGATACGGCCTAGAGTCACCATAGATCACGGAGAAGTACGGAGATTTTAATGAGAGGTGAAGGCACGGCGAGGGTGGCGGACGCCTCGGGGTGGCGTTAACGAGGGGCTGAAAGAGTTAATTACAACGGCGAGGGGTGTCGGCGTTCTTCATAGACGACGACGGAATTTAGGAGGTGCGTTGGCGGACGATTAATCAACGATTTATAGCTTTTTTCAATAGTGCGCCTACAAAAGTAGGCACCATATGATAAAAATGGAATTTATTGGATTTCTTAGTAACACTGTGTTAAAAAAATTTAACCAGAAATCGAGTGCTCTTTCAAATTATTGTGTTTATTTTATGAAATTGCTCTCTTATTGAGAATACTGTGTTTTATTCTTTCACGTTCCAGTGTTCAGGCTCAGTCCACAACAAAAAATTATATTATGAAACTAATGTAAATGTATCGACAACATTTGTGTGAAAAAATAATTATAATAGAATTAACAAAATTATTTTTGTAATAGTGTTGGGATATATTGAACAACTGAAACAACCGAACTTCGACAATAACAGACGCCAACAATAATCGACTAACATACCTGAATTCCAACGAATCGCTGATATTCAAACTTCTTCATATCCTGGTGAAAATTTGCATGTTTTACTCATACAGTCCTTCTTACATCCAATCCTCCCTACCTTAAAGAATGCTTAACACCTAGACGTTTTTTACATAGCCGAAATCTAGACATATTGATAATCTACATTATACCAAAACATAATCTATCTTTTTTAAAAATGTTTCACTTATGCAGCTGCATCCACCTATAATTCCATCCTCAACATCTTAAACTTCTATCTGTAAGTTCTTTTAAAAAACATTATAAAAAAATATTACTGTCATTGTAGGTAGGTATTTTATTACATTACTCCTTTGAATATTTTCTTGACATACAATGTATGTATTTTTGTTTTCTTTAGGCAAGTAACAATATAATTTTATTTGTGTAGATGGTAGGGAAGTGTTATTTTTTTGACTATTTAAATTTCAAGTTATCGTTTCTTTTTATTTTTGGTTTCGTGATATTGGGATCATTGTTACCAGGTAAAATTATTGTATTAATACTTTTAAGTAACTAAGATACGTGTTTATATATGTGTATATGTACATATTTCTGTAATTTAAATTTGTATGTTATGGGTGTTGTTATATAATTTATATGTCTAAATGTAATTATCACTGGTTGAGTGTCAGAGCAATCTTCGGATTGAACTCCGCCTAAATAAAGACGATATTATTATTATTATTATTATTATTATTATTATTAAAAATCCAAATAGAAATCAAGAAAATCGATCCTTAGCGACATTCTACACTTCATCTTCTCTTTATGTAATATGCAACAATTTGTTGTACAGAATTTTCAAATTTTCGACTCTATGGTTCCTTGAAAAGTCATGTATAACAGCTTTCAGTGAAATTCAGGCTTATAATTCGTTGGTATTTAGCTTTCTGTCTAAATTGTTGGTCTTTCTATTAAGTAACGTATTACGTTACGTGGTCCGTTAAATATCCTTTCTTTTAATTCTGCTTCTCTTAATTTTATGAAACTCGACATACGTACAAAAAATCATTACCGTTCTTATCCAGTGCCTTCACTTTTTTTAATCGAGATTAATATGTAGTGAATTGAATGATAAGTTTTGGATCAATTAAAGACACGTTCTTCATATTCGCTTTGTCGCACATACGAGTAAATGTTGTCCTTTGTGGACAATATTTTATTAAGTAGTATTTGTCAGTAACTCTACTACCTCACATTTTATCTGTATACCTGAATTAATAACTCTATTATCTCACTTTCTGAAAAAAACAACAGTACTTAGAGAAGCCATCTTTTTAAAAAAGATTTGTAAATTAAAGGTAGGTCGAAAAAACGAGACGTGTTGGTGGAACTTTGGGTGAATCGGATGATGCTCCTACCTTTCATTAGTGCTAGCAAACTGTTAAAGCTAACTATTTCTTTGGGTTCAAAAAATCGTATAAAGCAATGCAATCAAATTCTAAAATGTAATTAACTCTTGAACAATATTATTGCACACTATCAATTTACTAAAAATGATGTTACGTTTTTCTTAACCTATTTGAAAGACTTTTCTAATTGCAGCTTTTGTTATTTCTCTCGTTAATCCTTAGTAAAAAATATTTATTGTATGCAGGGTGATTTAAAAATACGCATTTTTTTTCGAAAATTCGTATCACTCATTAAAAAAATTATTCAAATCGGACCATTGATTCAAACATAAACTACGTAAAATAAAATTTGCAGTTCTTTTCGTGCCTTAATTATGTCCATGAGTTTATTAGGTGGTGTATGTTTGAGGTATATTATTTTTAACAAATAAGGTTATGGTGGTATATTGCTTTTGCTTGTCTGTCAAATTTGAATTTTGGAACAAAAAAACGCGAATTGAAGTTTCTGATAAAAATGTCGGAAGCTCTTTTAACGAAATTTTAAACATGTGTGCTAGTTCTCAAAAAGATATTTTGGAGTTCCGATTTCTCACTTATTTGAAATGAATCATGATAATCTTAGATATTGCGTCGCTTGGTTGGATTTTTAAACTTGGGCCTGTTTTGAATCTGTATACCTATATCTGCAATACTGCAATACTTTCTCGGAGAAGCAAATACGCTCTTAATTACAATAAAGCATTAAGATTTCATTTCTGGAATATATAAAAAAAGTTTTGTAGAAAATATTAGACATTATAATTTTTGTGTATCCACAAAAATTCAGTGGAAGAACAAATTAAATCATTAATTTGAGTTACTTTACTTTTTTTAATATACGGGATTAAAAAATATTAATGGTCAAATACAAGTAAAGAGCAAATACATTATTAATGGTCAAAAATTGAAAATTTCTAAAATTTTGAGTATCTTCGGTACAAGTAATTCTGAAAATTGGTATATACTTATTTGCATGTAGAACCGCAGGAGAAACGTTTTCTCATAATGATATTTCCATATTTTTATCACAAACTCGATCTCATCAGTGTGATATATATGATGATATCTAACAAGATCGAAATCCGGATTTGTGGCTTCTGCTGATGAATGCCAGTGAACGATGAATTTATTCTCGTTTCATAATAATTTCTGTTTCGGATCACCGTAACATACATCGCGTGACAGGAAAAAATTTACTTTTGTTTGAGACAATAAATCTTCCGATTTTGTATAGCTACACAACATGCAGGTAGCAGCATTAGACATGTGCATATATTCCCCTAACACAGAAACCGCTTAATTTATGCCGATATTTTCAGTTTTCATTTGCATCGCATATTAATTAAAACAGTATATTCAACGCCGATACCGATGGCGTATCGATGGAAAATGCAAATCCGCACGAAACCGCCGCTACCCGCTGCACTCGACATCTTTATGCGGGGATGTGCACAGTCACCGAGCACCTCTCGCGCATAATGAGGTTTTTTAATTAATTCAGCTCGATATTTGCAAAAAAGATTCGGCCATTCTTCGCGCGCACCTAGGGCACCCGGCTAAAATGATTTCGCTTTGCATCTCAAAAAGGAACGAAACTTAGCGGGCCTCGCCTCGTAGAGGAACAATAGACGATCTAGACCGGGACGGCGAAGAAAAAATAATCGTATAAATAATAGTTTTATGCGAGTGAGGGTACGATATAATTTAAATCAGGGCTAGTATCCCGGCTAGGTAAAAAGCACGAAGGGGTCGGCTGTAATATAGAATCACTTTCATCGGTTTCGATGCCTCTAAGGACGACGTTCTCTAGAAAGGATTTTCAGAGTACATTAGGTGCTACAAGGATCCAACATCGCTCAGTTTAGTTGTTTTATATGAAAGTTCATCCAAATTTTTTATCTTTTGTGATAAACTAGTCTTACTTATTATCACTGTTAAGGATCGGCAAGTGGGTAGTTACAGGGCCGAACTCCAGGTACTGCAATTTTACACATTTTTGTTACTTTAAATTCTGTTAAAGTATGCCAAAGAAGATTTCGTTTGTAACTGTATAACTGTCTAGTAAATATAATAACGAGCCATCCAAAAAAACTTCATCAAAGTTGGCCGAGCAAAAAAAGGCTTATTTCTTTTTATCTTAAATTTATAACCTTATTTAACTGTCAATGCTGTTACATCCTGTGGCAGCTATTATTTATTTTACAATGTGACAGCCACTTGTCAAAAGTTTGACAACAAAAAAGTTTCCTTTTGAGATTCGACATAACCGCTATTTCTATCTCTCGTTCATAGCCAGATTTGATGACTTTTTTTTGGATAGCTCTTTATACTAGTACGAGATCCAACCACGTGATTCCTGTTCTCATAAAAAAATAGAATGTGATGTGTTGGAAATTAAACGTCAATTGTAAATATGTTTAACCAAGCCTAGGGTACCTACTTAATTTAATCTAGCCACAAATACATACAATATTGCCTTAATTATTTCGAACGAAATTATCAAATGATGTGTCACTGCGAAGGAAACGATTCAAAGAAGAAATTAAAAAAATAGGCTGCGTCACCCCAGTCCGCCGCAATCCATGGCAGCCATTCCATTTAAACAGGATTCATACAGGACTTGACACTTGTCATTTGATGTGACATTTCCGAAACCGGGAACCAAACTTGAAATCCCGTCACCGTATTTTCGGAATAATTTCGACAATTTTAAAACTGGAAGGTCGGATGGGGTATCAAAACATCAGGAAAAAAATCAGGAATCAGACCTAAACCATACCTAAGACCAATATTTCGTCCATTCCCCCCTCCCTCCCAAAAAAACAAAAACAAAACTACAAAAAGTACTCGGTCAGTCGCTGTGCGGCATATTTCTTTATTCTGAAAACATTAATCACGCCATGGAATCTTAGACTATAAGGGCATACTATTTAATGGATAATTATTAATTCAGGACTCAGAAATGAGAACAATGAAGCAGCTACTGATCACCTTATTTCTGCGTTTTTTCGCTTTTTAGTGTTTAGTAAATAAACATATGAAAATAAAGACAGAAACAGCTCCATTCTTTTCAACATAACACTGTCCCCAGCACGAGCGAAACATCGCTAGACGAGGTCGTTCTAAAAACTGGGTAGGTACCTAGACTGGCCGAGGCTGGAACGGGGGGTGATACACCTAAGGGTTACTTTCAGGTAAATCTAGAACACGTTGATTTTTTATGCTCGTAACTAGGACTTGTACTCGCCTTATTTACATTATTGCGGTATTACTAAAACGTACCATAGTTGAACGACCCCAACTGTTTACTTTTCTAACCTGCAGTTTATATACAGGGTGCTTATGTGGATATATAGGTTTGTGAGCTCGATCTCGATGTTCTTCGAAAATACGACAGTATTTAAATACAATAAAATATATAAGCTCCTGCTGTTTTAGTTACACCATTTTACGGTATAATAAATTATTGTTCAGGAAGGAAAATTATTTGTTTTATGCATTTTTACATGATTAACGGTTAAACCTTTCCTAATTCCGCTTTATTTTCCGTGCAATATAATATGTAATTGATTACTATCACAACGCCGGTAATTAAAAAAAATATGCTATCCACTTAACAGATGCTTATCTTTTACGATAAATTACGATAAATAAATCATTGATTATTGTTACTTCCGAAAAGCCGAGTGGCATATATGTATGTGTATTGCAAAAAGAGTGCCGTATCTTTACAATCCATCTGACCCATTTTGCGAATAAGGCATCTGCGTTCCACTTTTAACTCAGTCATTAAAGTATTACGTTACTTTGCATCACCTGCTGCGCATCTAACCCAAAAGTGCGCCAAATGCACGCGTGCCCTATTCCCTATTGTCCGAATACTGTACTCGGGATTTTATATGAAAGGCTTCGTTTACGCCCAAATAACCTTCTGTCAAAACTCTTCTTGTTGCTCAAAAAAATGTTGATAGCATGTGGTTTTAAAATGTATGTGAAAATCATCAGTCGGTGATTATTTTTGCAGTTTTTGTGATCAATTTTCAAAGAAACTGAACAATATTAATTACTATACTAAAATACGAGAAAAATGTCGACAGTCAGTCGACATCAGTACGATAAATAGGTCGTACTGATGAAATTGAAATATATTGTGTTTTTTTTACTAACTCTAAAGTTACTGTTCTCTACTCTAAAGCACTCTAAGTTACTATTAAATAAGTCCGGATATATGACTCTTGACGTGCGATTAACAAAGATAATATATCTATAATATCTAAGATATCTTTCTCGCTTCATCCGAGCTTGGCGGATGGCGGTTTCTCCGTCAGAGTGTTTTGGGAAGGACATTTTGGTAGGTGCCAACTTTGTCGGACAGCTAGAATATGTCTGTTCCATTAACATGCACTTGAGGGGCAATACTAAGGTTCTTCTTTAGATAGGTTACACAGTTCCTCGTTACATGCACGTCAAATATTTCGTACTGATGACATCTAATAAGGTTGAAATAAGGATATACGCCTTTTGACGTACGAGTAATAAAGAACGAGGATATGTTTGTCGCATCAACTATGAGATGTGTAAATTAAGTAATGAGACTGGCAACGTAGCGCCCGATATAGCAACACTGTGGAGACGTGACTTGGAAGGGCGGAAAGTAACATGTAATGCACCTTCAGTACAAGTTTGAACTTGTTAGAGTGATTTGTTAGTTCTTTGTGACTGTTTTCGTAAACCGGTTTTTTTCAAGTGCGTTTTAAAAAATGAGTGACATTCATTTTAAGCAACGGTGAGCTATAAGGTTTTGATACAGATGTTGACACAGCGCAACGGATACTTCTGCAAAAACTTCAAAATGCCTATGGAGACAGTGTTTTTTCAAGAGCCCCGATTTTTCGGTGGTTTAAGGCATTCTCGTAAGGAAGAGAGTCGATTGAAGATGAACCTTGAAGATAATGTTTTTTTGATAGCCAAAGAATTCTCAACAAAGAGTGTGTGCCTTCAGACCAAACAGTAACTCAGTTTTACAGAGAGGTTCTTGAAAAACTTCGAAAAAGGGTCATGCGTGTGAGACCAAACATCAAGAACTGGATGTTGCATCACGACAATGCGCCTTGTCACACAGTCGTTTCAGTAAAGATTGATGAATATTTTTACTGGCTGAAAGCCAGTAAAAACATTCCTGTGACTCCTCAGCCTCCTTATTCGCCTGACTTGAGTCCCTGTGACTATTTTATCTTCCCGAGATTGAAAAAAATCACCTCAAGGGACGTCATTTTGGGGCCGTAGACATTCAAACGGCTGTAACCGATCAGCTGAAGGCTATTCCAGTATATGAGTTCCAGCACTGCTATGAGAAATTGAAGAACCTTCTCCATCGCTGTCTAGCTTCCCAAGGAAGTTATTTTGAAGGAGACAATATTGAATTGTAATTCTATTCGAATGAAAATTTTTAAAAAATCAGTCTCATTACTTAATTTACACACCTCGTATACTGAAGACTGTCCCTGGAACTCCTAGAGCGACCAGAACCTCGCAGTCTTGCATAACTCTGATCCTCAGACCAATTTCTTCATGTTCTCATGCACATAGAAGCTGTTTTCCCCAATTTTACGCTATTTAACCCTTTCAGGGGCAGTGAGACATATCGATGGTCTTATGCAATACTGGCACAACTCAAAAAATTGCCTTCTTGGGATTTCTGGTGCATCCTGTATGAGATTTATTCTGCTTTAATATGCAAAAACCTCACTGCTGCTTTAATATGCAATATTGTTATATAATTCAGTAAAAGAACAAACAATATCTAAATTCCGTTATGAAACACAGCGAATAATGTAAAACAAAAAATTTCAAACCGCGTTCCTGAAAAATATGGATTTTGAGTTGTGCCAGTATTGCATAAGACCATCGATATATGTCCCACCTATTTTTTACTCGATTTTTTCATATTTCTGACACCCTTTGCCCTATCTATAGGTACAAAAGTATTTTTTTAGACTCTTGGGTACCTAATGTATGAAATTTTGGCGTAAAATTGCAATTATGAATTTATTTAAATACGCGTTATCAACAATTAACATGAAAAAAATGCTGTTTTTTTTCACTGAAAAATCAGTTTCCCGGTAACGCATATGGCTACAGCTCTGAAATTTTTTTTACGTATTCTCCATATATAGGTTTATATTTTTTTTTTCAAAATTTTTCGTTGCTGTTTTTTTCAAAAAAAAATCTTAAAACTGCAAAAATCTGAAAATCTTCGAATTTTTGTATTTTTCTGAAATTCTAAATTATAAAAATTTGTTTTGATTCTAAAAGCAATCAGTTGATCTAAAAAAATTATCAAAATTTAAAAATCCAAAAAAAAAACAAAAAAAAAATAAAAAATAGAAAAATACCAAAAAAAATTAAACAAAAAAAAAAACAAAAAAAGGAACTATTTCTTCCCCACGTCCACGTCGTTAGTTCTCGGACACGCCGAGAGGGAGGAACATAAGGAATGTTTTTTTTGGTTTTTGTTATTGTAGTGTTCAAATCGTACTTTCAAACATACTTTTTATTATATACTTAAAAAATAAATAAAAATTAGTCTAAAGCATGTGTGTATTGAAACAACTATTTTGAATTTTGAAAATCTGACTTCGGATTCGTAATCAGCGACCCCAAAAACCCGAGTAGTCAATCTTATTTTTATAATGTGTTAAGGAAAAATGTGCCCCTGAAAGGGTTGATGTAAATTTAGTCCCTCTTCTCTCATACTACTCCCGGTATTCCAATTATTCAAGATTTGAAGCATATAGACTATTTTTACGTTTCCATATTCTCATAGTACCGAATTTTCTCTTAGTTCTCAAATTATCAACAACTAAACCGTAAACTCCTGAGGAAGAACAGGAAATGGGGTCATCCATTTTACTCTCCTACGTGTAACATTATCCCGCCCACAAAAAGTTATTAAGTAGTTTTGTGGCAAATATTTGCCCTTCAATTAAAGACCTATCTTAAGTGCCCCAGTTTTTCAACGTCGAGAGCAAATAATATCCGAAACAGTAGTGAGACATGGGATGGGAAAATGTCAAATTCTGTTTGATTTAAAACGGAATAGGCGATACCTGAATGTAGACCGTCGTCGGGGGGTAACCATCGCCCTTGTTGGTAAAATAATCCTTCTCAATAAACCTTATTAATAATACATGCCTTGATGATCGTTACTACGTTATTAGTATAAGTAAATTAGTATAATAAAAAGAGCAATTTACAGTAAAAGATTAAATAGAAATACAGTCAAAAAAAAATCTTCGGATAAAATATGATTTGCCACTTTAAATTCAAAATAAAAATTGGCTGCAGTGTTTGTTTTTTGTTTGACATGTTCTGTTTGTGCAAGGAACTGAAGCGTTGCCTTAAACATTTTATAAATTTGAAAACATTTATTATTTATTAAATATAAAAGAACAAAATAAAAACTAATGAGCTAAAAAAATAAATAAAAAGCGTATTAGTATTCAGTCGTCAACTCCATCATGTATCTGCAATAATCGCCTACATATTATACATATGCTTTTCTGGATTAACCCTTTCACAACTTTTTTTTGTCTCATCAGAACGCTTCTTTTTTTTCAGTTTTCTTAACCCTTGACATCAAAACACCACTCTCTCGTGACGCTATGTTAACATTTGCAAACTGTCACGCTCTTTTTTTTTCAAAAACAATGTATGCCATGTCAGCAGCAAGTGCGGTTTTCCAGCACCTGCAAGAACCGTATATAAGAACCGTAAAAAATATGCTGACAAAAGCTCTTTGGGTCCGAAATACTTTGTAAGGACATAAAAATATTACTTCTAAATGCGGCGTTGAAATATGTATCCCAAGAAATAAATTTATTTACATATGCCGTTTTTGCTAAGGACCCTTCAATGTAAATGCGACCTTTGGTTGTGTGTGCATAGAAATGCGAAGAAAGCGAAAACAATCGTCCAAAACAATTAAAATTAAATCTTAAAGCCATGAATAAATCGAGCACTTGCTTTTCAAATAAAAAACGTCTATTAAAAAACTCGTAAATATAATTAACTATTCAATATTTTTCGCCAGTACTAGGCAAACTATCACCTACCTACACTCAAGCGCCTCTCTCCCATATGGAAATTATATTTAACGAAAATTGCATTAAATTTACATTAACTGCTACGGACAATCTGCATAATTTCCCTATATATTATCGGGCCTACATTACACAATACCCCTTAAAATGTTGTGATTATGCACAAATTGTAACTATAAATAATAAGTCAAAGTGTATTTGCATATTATGTAAAATAAATTGCAGCTACTTCATTTCTAAATACGCTCGTTCAATTGTGAGTCAGCATCTTATTTGTACCGAAATATATTAGACCAGTTTTTAAACGTACAGGTAAAATTATGTTAATAGAGCACGTTAGGTACACGTATATTTCATCCAAACGTATGTGGACGAATTTAGGTGTCATATCATAGTTCAATTCGTTATATTTACAACATTGGGTTCATTAGTATCACTTGTTGAACTCCCTTCTGTGTACATTGAGGTTTGTTTGTTATGCCATGGCTAGTTTGTGATCTATGAAGGGGTTTGCGATTTTTCTTGACATTTGACCTCAAACTGGTAAAGTCCATGGACCGTTTGAGAACCAGTGATAATACTCATAATATTGCATCGATCTGAGTTTATGTAATTTTACGGAATTTTGTCCAATACTTCGATAGCTTTATCAGACAATGAACAGACAAAAACAATACGTGTTTTGTATCAAAACAAAGAATTAAAATAATGTCGTTGGCTAGTTATACCACAAAGATCGCATGAAAATGTTGAATATTCTTTTTTTTCTTTCTTTATTTGATGCAGTTGCGAGACTTTTTTTTTTGTAAAAAGAGTCTTTGAGAAGCATTTTGGAAAAATAAAAAATTACTTATATATGGTGGTCAACCTGGCGTGCACGAATATAGAGGAGCATTTCTTTTGAGTACATTAATAATAATAATAATAATTATATCTAATGACTACTCTGGAACATGATATGAATGAGTTCCAAATAAATATTCATTAAAATGTATACCTACCTCTATAGTTCTTCTCTTTCTATTTAGACGTGGTTCTCCAGTTTACTTGCTAGTTTGTGGTACTGTTTTCACTGAAAAGTCTATGGTTCACCAGGCGTATTGCAAAAGATCATCAAGTAAACCACTAACTGATTTTTAAAAAAGTTCTCTCAATTCTTTTTCAATATAAGAAAACGATGTGAAGGCAATATGCTTTTATAGGCTGTCCCATAAGGACCTAGTAATATTGCAGAATTTTTGAGTAAAAACCTGAAAAAATAAAAAGTTTATTTAACCAAAATTACCTTAGTTTAAAAGTTAATAGTAACCAAAGATATATACCGCATCCTGCAACCCTGTACATCTCATATAATCATGATTTAAATATATTGCAATGAGCACCTTAAACGCAAATATCTTCCAAACAGTTACTTTATGGTTATTGACATTTAAAAGTTGAAACTGTTTTGCTGAGGAATGATGAGTCTTTTCAATGTCTTTTCAAGGGAATTAATATTTTTAATAATAACTTAAATAATCTAACGCGCAAAGAAGGTACATTTGTATGTATATAATCAGAATTTAAAAGTATAATTTATATAGACCTCCAAAAAAAAACGTCATCAAAGTTGGCCGAGAAAAAAAAGTCGTATTTCTATTCTTAATCGAATTTGTAACCTTATTTACTTGTCAAGACTGTCACATCAAATGATAGCCATTTTACAAATTGTGACAGTCACTTGTCAAAAGCTTGACATAACCGAAAAGCTTAGATATGAGTGCTATTTCCATCTCTCTCGTTCATAGTCAGAGTTGATGACGTTTTTTTTGGATGCCTCTATACAAATAAAATGTGTTCCCAAAAAAAACATGTATTTCCAAATTTTGTGCAAAAAATATTGATTTCTAAATACGTCTTACAAGGAAATCCAAAGTTAAAAAATAGTTGTATAAGGAAATCGAAAATAAAACTTTAACTTTGACTCTTTTAGCTTTATATTGGTTACTAGGTATTAACTTTTTGAACTTAGCTAAGTTTGGTTAAACCATAATATTTTGGACTCAAAATATCTGCAGTTTTGCTGCGTCCCTTTATATTAATCGGACACCCTGTATACTCTAGACTAGTATTAGATTCAACTCGCGAGATCACTAAACACACGCTGATTCACATTATAATTTCATGTTGTACAGCAAACAAAACATTATTACGCAATTAATCATTCACCTCACCCCACATTAAGCATCGGAGAATGTAAGATTCCACCCCCGGCTTTAAAAAAAGCGGAAGTGTTGTATGCTCATTCACATGCAATTATTGAACTTACCCCTTGCAACTTGTCACATTATCGAAAATTATCCGGTACGTTACATCGACATATTTTCACCCTATTGCTACATTCAAATAATTGCTGCAGTCCTAATTTTAAACGAAAATAATAATTTTGTTTACTTGCATCATCAGCATTAATGGGCAGATGTGCTGTGTGGACGGAAATGAAAAATTTCATTCGGTTTCTACATCCTTTGCCGACATGTAGGGTAATTTTGGGAATGATTGATAGAATGTGAATGAGCCTTTGATAGTAATATAATTTTGTATGTTGGGAAATACAAATGTTCGTATCACTATTAGTTTGAAATAATTTGGGAGTTCATTTCTAAGAAAAAATGTCACAAAAGAAGAAATGAAAAGTTAAAATTCCACTCTCCAAATATATGAATACATTTTTTCTTAAAATTGATCGACGAAACCTGGACTATCACATAATAAATGTGATAGTCCATTTTCACAAAGAAATTGAATAATTGAAATTAACTTCGTTGTGATAATTTTTCTTACCAAATCTATACTTTTTGACATTAGAATTTATAATACACAGCCTCACATTTTATATGATTTGAAAAATGAGTATACTCAATTTTGCCAATTGGTTAAAAGAAAATTTGAAATGTGTGAAAATATTTTGGACTAATTGTGATTTCAATGCTTCACAAGTGTAATCTTAAATTCTCCCTTTTAAACCTTCGGATTTCGTTTATTTTCAGATAGCACCTAATACCCTACCCTACTTTAATAGTTTCTTATTCTTATTAACAGTATTTATTGCATACAAAAATGTAATTTAAAATACCTCCCCATTTTGTAGACCAATTTTTAATTTAAAAAAAATTGGATAAAAAATGAACTGATTTTATACGACGCGCCATTTAAAAAAAATATTGGGGTGGCACTACGAGGGCGATTTTACTGGGGTCGGCAGTGATAATGCTAGATAACACTACTTCTACAATAAGGCGCTTTAGTCGCCGATGTCTTAATTAATCTAGCAATAAGAGTTAAAGCTTATATAAATCATTCTAGGACACCTTGTATATTAGTTGTAAACTACCAGTAAAATTTTATCTGGGAACCAGGGAGTTAACAGAAGATATAAAAAATATTTAACGTAATGCATAACATTTATTCATTAAAAATTATAAATTACGTGTTACATAGATAATTTATAAACGATAACATCTGAACACGAATATATTTAGACTCAACAAGACTAGAAATTTTTTTATCCATATAAGGCGTATCATTCTCACTAGGTTCATCTAAACATACAGTTGGTGAAAATTGTATTTACCTATAAAACAGTGGTATTCTAATAAAAAATAATAGGCCCGTAGTAATGGGTCATAATATCATGCCGGTCGGTAATGAACTATTAACTAGTTATCGAAACCATATAGTTCCATGTAACTAATTAAATGTATGGAATCTGCTGCTATTAGCATGAGGATCGAAGTCGTTATAAATTAATTATCTCTAGCTAATAGTAAACTTATATGTTATCTGTTATGAACATTTTTTTAGTTAAAAATAACACATAACATACATGTATTCATAAACTCCTTAAAAATAAATTGCAACGGTTTCAGTAAGCTTTATTGATTCCTTTTTTACAGTAAAACCTTATGGTTAAAATTGAAAATGTTATTTAGTTACTTATGCTTACTGGCAACTTGATTTTAGGCATGCTTTTTTGTGAGGAGAAAACAACTTTTTTTAACAGTAATTACATGTTACATGCTACGATATTAACATTAGAAGAAAATAAATACAAAAAAAAAAAACAGAAATGGTCAAATGCTTAATACTGTAATACTAACACACAAAGGATAGACATACACATATTTATTTATTTATTTATATTTCACTCATCAATATCAATAAATAATACAATATGTATGTTTACATTAAAAAGTAAATAAAAATAAGATGGTAACCATGTATAAAATCAGGTGAATCAATTGATCGATCAGTAAAATATACAAAATTACGTATAAATATGGTACCTAATAAATACTAAAATTGAATTTCCAAGCTTCAGTTGTTTTTATGTGGTAGCACCGTTTCTAGATTTATTAGCACCCTGAATATTGTATAAATAAACTTAGTGATTAAAAGTAGTAAAAACACAAAACTATACATTTTTTTGCTGTTTGGGAGCAAATGGCTTGGTTGTTTTTTAAGTACCTATTTATGAAGTGTGTTTTATACGTAACAAAGTATCAAATATAAAAATATAATACTTATTGAAATAAAAATTTGAGAAATAGTTTACAAATCTGCAGGGACATAAATTAAAACCATTTTGAAAAGTAATATTTTGGTGAATGTATAAGAAAGTATAGAAGTGTCCTTTGCTTTATTCTAGAAGATTTTTTTGTTTATTATGGTCATGTGGATGGACAAATTCCCATAATATATAGTATTTTCTTTATGTATCAAATTTTACGTGTTTACCAAGCATAATATATTATAACTGATAATATTTCATAGTAAACTTGTGCAAATGCAAACAAGATAAACTTGATACATATATACTCCATTTTCTCCCAAACAGCAATAAACAACATCTACATACCTACATGAAACAAATCAGAAAAAAATAAAGCTATAAAGCTAAATTAAAAAAAAAAAACATATTTATGTCATACCTCGAAAACGCGTCTTTAATTTGTTTTTTTTTGGTAGCATAAAATCTGATTTTAATTACATCACTTGTTTAAAATTGTATAATAAAATTGATTTTATTGCGCTTTTGAACTGGACACTATTCGTAATTCAATAGCATTCAAAATAAGAGAAAAAAATCTAATTCATTCACACTCGCTGCGTAAGAAGCCACAACGTCTTAATGAATCTAAGGTATGTATCTCCCGAAACTTAATTCCATTCACGGTCATGTTTGGTGGTACTCGAAGATGTCAGATTACGGCCGACCGGAAAAAAGGTTTTCGGTCTTAAATCCTTTGACAATAAACTTTTTATATTTGCTCTGGATGTGACAGCACCAGGTATACGATCCACCGCCATGTCTCACATTCTATCCGGACGCCCCGATGACAAAAAGTTCGTATACACATTAGTTACAAATAAGTATAATACATTTCGTGCGGTCCTGTGGGTTTTCAATGATATTTTGGCGAATAAAGCCGTGGATTTGGGAAGGAAAGGGTTGAATATGAATATGGTACCGGGGCCATTGTTCGCGGTTCTCATTGCCCTTAGATTTGCTTGAACTGTCAAAGTGATGCCGGTGACTCGTGCCTCAAACTTTGATGGATCCCGGTAGAAATAGATTTTTAGTTGTAGGGGAAATGGAGGAGTAAAATTACATTACAACGCGTTTATGATTTGACATGGCGTTCAAACTTAAGTTGGCACTATTGCTAACGTTGTTGTTATAGGGGATACGATTTCGGTTGAATTAGGTAAAGAATTGAGTAAAGAACTGTTGTTTTTTTGTATTGAATTGTATTGAATGGTACTTAAAATAACTGAACAGCGGTGTCACGTGATATTGGCAGAAACATGTTTTTTTATCATAGCATAGTTATTAATATAATTTCAATTATTAATGCTTGTAATATTAGACATATTATTGATATTAGACACTATGCATGAAAATGAAATAATTTTAGAGATACGAATGAACAATTGAAAGGTGTCCGGTTCAAACATGCAAAGTGTCAAAATCACACAACCGAGGTATCTTCAAAATGAAATTTTTACTGGCTGTTGGAATATACCAAATCATCAATTTAATTTTGTTCCTGAAAGTAATTCAATTTAAATTTTCACAGAAAACAATGGAAAAAATATTGAAACATGCTAAGCCATATAGCAAAAGGATAAATACTGGTTG
This sequence comes from Aromia moschata, assembly GCA_029963805.1. NCBI lineage: Eukaryota > Metazoa > Arthropoda > Insecta > Coleoptera > Cerambycidae > Aromia > Aromia moschata. Next base: position 22,023 of record JAPWTK010000939.1, read on the forward strand.
AGTAAAAAATATTATACTAGTTAATAAAATAAAGAGTAATTGAAACTAAGAAAAAAATATTGAACATCAAACTAAGGATCAAATACAATAAAATTAAATAGATCAAATACAAAAAAAAACTTAAAAAAGATCGTGAATCTTGAAACCTAACAAAGATGTTAAAATGAGAACATAATATAATTTTCGGTAATTAATTTTCGATAGTATTATGTTCTTTTTTTTATATTGACAATATATTGTCATTTTTAAAATTGTCGGTGGGACTTAGCTTATTTGTACAGGGTAAGTATTATAAATGTTAACCCCTTTTATTTTTGTTATTTATGGCCGATTTGGTTCTTTCAAAAAAGTTGGTACAAACGATTTTCAACGTAGTTTCCAATATATGATTATGTAGATTTGTCGTTTTACATATTTCATCATAACTCAAAAACTCCTTATCCAAATATGCTATAATTATATATATATTTGTAGTCAGAACAGAACCATAAATTGGAATATGTACGAATATACAGGGTGTTCCATTTAAAAAAAAGCATACTTTAAACGAACTAACAAAAATAAATGGGGGTAAAAAAACTAAATCGGCCAGAAATAACAAAAATAAATGGGGGTTAACATTTATAATACTTACCCGGTACTGAAACGGGACGTGTGATATGGCTCTCGCTATCTTTGCTATTGTTTTATAACTACACAAGACAAGATTGGCACTTAGCATTTTTATGGACCATAACTGGTGGTAGACAGAATGTTTGTATCTGATTATTTCTGAAATAGAAAATTTGGAACTTAGTGAATTCGAACTGGAGACCCTTCAATTGAATTTCAACTTTGAATTGCAATGCTTCTAATGTGTTTTTGCCTGTAGCTTTACGGAGCTGTCGCCTCCTAAAAATTTGCCACCCTACGCTATAGCGTAATTAGCGGATAGGAAATACAAACTTAAATAAATGGAACAGAAATAATGGAACTGCAGACAAAAACACATTTGAAGTATTGTAATTTAATTGCAATATTAAAACTGTTCATATCTCTCAACCTATTTGTCATCATATTTATGTATCATTTTGTCTAGAATTCCATGTAGAATTCAAGGAAGGATGTCGAAAAGGGCGATTTTTTGACTCAAAATATAACATAAAATAGTTTGAGGAATGTATAAACAGACTTACATAGGGATAGCAGTCGTTTTCCGAAGAAACCACGGAAACATGAAAAAATCATTGCATTTTCTAGAAAAATATTTAGCACATTTGACTTTTGCTGTACATTTTGGGTCCAATATAATCGATCCAATAAAGAACCTTCTTTGTGTTAATAATTGAGTCCTGCATTATGTGTATGTCAAAACTATGTATGACGATATATGTACCTAATGTTTTTTTAATCACCATTAATTGCAACGCAAAAAAAATACAATACATTACGAATTTTACCAACTGAACTCGTTATCTCTTATTATAATAGATATATCAATAGAGCCAACTTAAGTTTGAACATCGTTTATGATCGCAAGCATTTTTTTTCGGTAATACGAATGTGTATTTGTATACAAAGCTATCTATTAATTCTTCAAAACTGATTGAATGAAGGAGAAATTACACTTTTATACTTTCTTAACTCTTTCGCGTTGGTCTAGAAGCTCCATGGTTGTCGTTTATTTACTACATATACAATGTGATGGAGTAAGTATTATAATATAGATAACAGAGGATGATGTGATTCTAGGATCACAAAGATAGTAAATAGAATAAGGTATTTTTATTACTATTTCTAATGTAACTGAAGTACCTAAGCTAGTTGGAACGCTATATGAACATTTGGAAATAAAATAGTGTCAAGACTTATTAATTGTTTATTTTTGCCGTAGTCATTTAAAAGTTGTAAAAAAGCCTACAAATCTTAATGAACTTAATGAAAAAATTTCAGGTCCAGTATACCACCACGGATAAGACTTTTATATGCACAGAAAACATACGCAGTTAGATTTTCAAAATGATCTCTCTAATTGTTAATATTTATCTAGATAAAATCTGAAAAAATAACAGACATGATTCATTTTTCATGTTTTCTAAAGGGTCGTCTTTAAGGTGAACAGAATAATTAATAAGTGATTAGATGCAGTAATCCTCTCCAAAAGTCTTTACATTTTACAAGTTAATTTTAAAAAGTTTATTGTAGGATTACAAATACCCTTTCTAACCAACCCCTTAAATGGCCGGTACTTTACAAAGAATTCCGGAATATGTTTCTTAGTTGAGCTGACATCGTATCATATCAGTAAGATATATCAATTCTAGAACGGGGTTTCTCAGAGGTTTACGCGCGGACCATTGAATCCTAAAAGATTCGGAGGATTACGTCATAATTTCGATATTATCCGATCGTACATTAACCAAAGAGCGGTTCTTTTTAACAATATGAAAATAATCTATGCCTTAGTTTGGATAAGATAACCCCGCCTGGGACGAGGTAATGCTAAATAATAGTTCTATTCCTATATACATAGATACGTAATATAGTAACGACTTCTAATAGTTAATGATTTATACGGTGTCCTTCATAAAGTCTCATCATGTAGGAAAATGTTTTATTAACGACTTTTTTTGAAATATAATGCTTTCTTTCAAGTGATGAAAAATGACTTTTCGTACCTGCTAAATTTGACATATTCCGAAAAAAATCACTCAAAATGAGCCTACTTGTGATTTCAAAAAATCCTACTACGAAAAGTTGTTTTTTCCTAAATTTTACATAAGTATGTCAATGCTTATTAGATTAGAACATTTGTTTTTGCCTCTTATAATATATACAATATTATAATTTATTTTTTCATTCTAAAATAACGTTTTATAATACCTACAGTATTATGAAAAAAAAAAAAAACTAATACACTAGTCAGATGGATTTACCATTAACTAATTATTACAGAATATTAATTACAATACATTTTCAAGGAGTCGTTTTCAAGAAAAAAATAAAATAACACTTCTAAATTCTGTTATGTTTGATGCAAAATTGAAAGAAGACGAAATTCTCGACGATATTTTAGGTTAGCTTTATTTACTACTAGCGACCCGCCCCGGCTTCGCACGGTTTACGACATCACATTAGAAACCTCTAAAATTATCAGTGTTTCTCTACTATATTATGCATGTATTATACATATAAACCTTCCTCTTGAATCACTCTATCTATTAAAAAAAAACCGCATCAAAATCCGTTGCGTAGTTTTAAAGATCTAAGCATACATTGGTAGGGACAGACAGCGGGATGCGACTTTGTTTTATACTATGTTATGATTATTCTAACATCCGTTAGTACTATAAAAAAGTAATTTCAATAAATGTATATCCTAAATGATATACAAAGTGTGTCAACTTTACATCAAACACAACAGAATTTAAATCATTTTAGAAGCAACATTTAGTTTTTTTAAAGACATGTTTACCCAATCTTTTGTAAGTAGTGTGGTAAATCTACTTACAAAATTCTAAGCTTAATTTAATTTTTCTGGATAGTTTTGTAGACATTATAAAATGTCAAAAAACGAACGTTCAGATTTGGAATACTTATGTACATATATATGTAAGATTTAGAAAGAAACAACTTTTCTGAGTGAATCTTTTGAAATCGCAAATAGGCCTATTTTGTTCGTTTTTTTTTAATGTCAAATTTGACAGGTACCAAAAGTTACGTGATCTCGTTCGAGTAGGCCGTTTTTCATCATTTTTAAACCACGAATTACCCCCAAAGTTGTACTTCAAAAAAAGTTGTTAACAAAAAATATTCCCATATGATATGCACTTTATGAAGGAAACATGTGTGACTATGCTCGATTCTTGAAACATATAGGTAATTTCAAAATGATTAGAACTTAGGTAGAGGTTTTCTTTAGATATTGAAATTTCAGTTTTAAAGGATTTAAATTTATAACGTTGAACAAAAAAATGTTAAAGTTGTCGGAGTTACAAACAAGCGACGAACAATGACAAACAACCGAATATGTAGTTTTTCAAGAAATACAAAAAAAAACTGTGTAAGTACCTACTTGTAGGTATGTCTGATTTATTTTTAGTAATATGACTTGCATTTGCAGGAGGTGTATAAATAAAATGAATCTACAAAATTTGACAAGTGCAAATTTGTAATGAAAAATGTTTTATTGAATTTTGTAAGAATTTTTGATATAACTTAAAATCTATCGGCTTCATAGTTTTCAACCCTTTAGTTTTCATAGAATTCTCTAATATTTTTCCAGTTATTATTATAACTAAAATTAGTGTAGTAAGGAATATTTGGAATAATCCCTGTAATGCAGAAAACTAGATATTTAATTATTGCAAGGTTAATAATTGCATAAATAATTCATAAAATACTAGTATTTAACTTTTTCATCCCTTTAACCACTTTTCCCATGGGAATGTTTTTCTTAAATTTGTCGACAAGACATCCGATTACATCTTGCCTGTTCCCTGGAATAATTGAAAAATACTAAATAAAAACTACAATTTCATTCATATTCATGAATATCCACTTGAAAAAAACCACGCATAGTTAATATTCCGAATCAGATCACACTACAGGAACATCATAAACATTGTAACCCATTATGTTTTAAATTGTCCGTATAAGATCAAGAATACCGAAGTCAACCGTCCCCAAAAAATTGATATCTCTATTCCGTGCCAAGGCGCCTTTGTCTCGAACTGTTGATATGACGTACAGCCGTTTGTACCTTCGATCATAAAATTTCTAGATAACAACTTTACTCCCCGCGTTGTTTTGTTCAAGGAGTGTTTACATGTCCTTTATTTTAACTGGTCTTTATTTGCTTTAATTTTTGCTTTTTCGATAATTTCCGATTTGCTTTAAACTCTTTTAAGAAGTAAATTATGAACAAACAGTGGCGATTGATAATATTTCAGTTAGCCATATCTTGAAAACGACGCATGGGACCCACTTTACTTTTTAGTAAGCTCTTACAGAAAGGATTTACAGTGAAAAAAACCGTCAGCAAAGTTTGTGAAAAAAATTTCAAAAAAACTGCAGAGCACCCTGGGATTTCAGTAACGCTCTGTGGAATATTTGCAGTATATTTTTTTTTTTTCATAATCTAGAAACAAACATAAGGAGAGGTTTTTCGATTTGTTACAAAATATTTTTATTTTCAAAAAGTTATGGCCATTTTAATTTTAATTTTATAAGAACATTTTGTTTCCCAAAATTAAAATGGCCATAACTTTAAAAAAAAAAAAATATTTTGTAACAAATCGAAAAATCTCGCCTTATATTTATTTCTAGATTATGAAAAAAATATACTGCAAATATTCCATAGAGCGTTACTGAGATCTCAGGGTGTTCTGCAGTTTTTTTCTAAAATTTTTTTCGCAAACATTGCTGACTATTTTTTCACTGTAAATCCTTTCTGTAAGAGGTGTATAGTCATCAACTAAAAAGTAAAGTGGGTCCCATGCGTCGTTTTCAAGATATGGCTAACTGAAATATATCACCAACCGCCACTGTGAACAAATATACCAACAAGCAAAAATCAAAGGAAATTTTTCAATTTTCAATCGTTTGAAAAAAATTATTTGCGCTTACTCTTGTAAAGTTGTAGAGTACAAAAATAGTATAATAACATTATACTATTATTGACTTACTAAGTTACTTAAATCTTAAACCTTAAATCAGCATCCATTGAATTTAATTAATTGAAACTAATTTTAATTATTTTATTCTAATTCACACTTGAACACTTTTACACCACTTAGTAAGCTGATTAAAACTTCTAATCATCTCCGGATGACGCCAGCATGGTTGGCGAAACGCGCGATGAGTATAAAAAAAGTGCTAAAATGCTTATGTGTGAATAAGTTTTTACGTCTAAGGTTTCCATTCTCCTTCTGTATTCTGATTTGAACAATCAGGCAAATTATGAAACAACAATGAGTCTTAACGGTCACTTTGACGACTACAACACTGTATGATTTTAATATTTTGGTAAATACGGAAATACACATACACATTTTATGAACGATAGTGATCTGTATTTTGGTGTACTTTGCACTATATTGTTTACTTACATTGCTTTATATTATTGTCTCTCTCTCATTATAAATAACCTTTATAATGAAGTCTACTACGTAGAACCTAAAGTCAGTATTTTTTATTCGACCTCTAGCGATGACATATTTCATTATTTGTTGGTTAACTTTATTTCAGAGAGGTTAAATTTGATTAGACCAGGTTAGATAATATATTAGATTAGGATTTACGGCACAAGACCTAAAACAACTATATCGTCAAGTCTAGGAAAATACGCAACAATGTTTCAGGTGGAAGTACCTGCAATCCACATCTGTGCTATGAAAATAATAAGACAGGGAATCAACCAAACGCCATCTTTTCCTATAGCCAACCAAAGCTGAAGGCAACCAGCTCCATACAAATTACAGTCTGTTTGAGAAAAACGTGTACATCAAAACTACATAAACAATTTATTGTAAATATATAAAATAAAATACTTAGATATTACTGATTTAGAACTAAGATGCTTTATTACTAATAGTTTTTTCAGCCGCCTTCACTGTCATTAATAATTGCACGACCTTTCCAGAACATACTTTTGACTAATTTAATGGCGTATTTTTTTAAGTAAAGATCTCCAAATCCATTTAATGTGCTAAATAAGCTCTTCACCGTCCAAATTGTCCTTCCTTGAAGTTTTAGCTTCATATAGGCGTCCAGTGACTGTGACGGTATTCAGAGATATAATATATATATTTTTTCTATATCTATATAATATAGAGTAGATTTCGGTGTTTATGATTTTTCATTTGAAAAATTAATGATAACTGAGTATTTTTATACATTGCATCTTAGACGAAAATTGTTCTACCACCCGTGGTTGGAATTCCGTCCCCATCGATTTCCATGTAAAAGTTTTGCTGGACACGTTTTGTAGAAACGTACATCAAAATTAGGATGGTACTGTGTGGAGGCGTTAACACAGTTAGGAGAACAAAACAGAGTGACCTTCGGTTGGGTATTGAGACACAAAAGACAAAAAAGGACACGAAGAGATGATAGAGGGCCAGAACCTTTCTTTGGCGTGATGAAACCATGCATAAAAATCTCAATTCGCAAATGGACAAATGACAAGTCACTGGAATGGTGGACAAACTTTCCAAAACAAAGACAGGTGAAATAGTTCATAAAAGAATGATCGCCCAAAGTAGCAGCAACTAGACCAAGGAGGCAACTATTGAGAAAATCTAAGAAAACTTGGCAGGATCATAGTAAGTCTACTGACAGAACATTGCCGACTAAGTAGACACATGAGTCTAATTGATCTGACAGAGGGGACAATATGCAGATTCTGCCTCGAAGAAGAGGAAACATCAGTACACTTACTATGTTATTCTGAAGGATTAACAGTTTTCAAATTCTAGGAGGTTTCCAATTCTAGAGAAGGAAAGTGCAAAAGCTAATAGCTATACAAAAGAGATCATATCGAAGATCTTGTGTCTGATAAAAAGGACCAAGCTGGATAAGGTGATCTAAAACCAGTGGGAGTGCTACAATGGACCTCAAGAGGTCTCGGTGGTTAATAGGACCATCTCCACCTCCCAACATTTTAATCTAATCTTAAACTAGGTAATAGTAGGGTATTTAATGACATTTATACAGTGACCAGTACACAGAGTTCCACACAGCTACTTCTAATCGTAACAAACATATATAACTGATTCCGTGTCTAACCTTTTTTATGATCGAAGGTCCGTATCCACAGAAATCCACATAAATATCGGCTTCCTCATCTCGCCCGGCGAAAATGGTAGCGCCCAGCACGCTAGGCACTCCACACACGCACGCCAACATTGAACTTTACCGTAAAACGCAGATTTATAATCGGTATTAATAATATTATACGGCGGCTTCGCCGTACGGGACGCCCTTGCCGGGCACTCTTACGCGTAACAGATCTGTATTTTATTCATGAACGTACCTGATGGACTTTTGATAGGAATAGCCGGGCCGCGGGGGCCTTTGAACGCCTTAAAAGTCATAAACAATTCACGCGACTCCCGGTCGCTGTTCCGCTCGAAAATTGGGCGCCGCTGAGAATAAATAAAACGCTAAGAGGCGTTGGTATTGTTTGTCTAGGTAATTATTTATGGTACTTGACGGGTCTGCATTTAGGGCGCCATCTTTCGCACGATAAACTAGCGATTCTTTCGCAGTAAAAACTCAGGAAACGCATGACATCGAACGAACCGGAAAACAGATTTTAACTTCAGCTCGCTAAAAATAAAAACAGTTGCGCAAATCACTACAACATCCAAAGGGTTCATATTCTTATAAGTTACATATCAACAAATCATTAATAAAGACATCAACAGAAATTCTTGTAATGATAGAATTGTTGTACTTTGCTATATATCTAAATGACTATCAATGGCATTTACGCAATCTTTCAATTGACTGGATGATCTTTCTGTCATTTTATGTACCTACCTAATTATTTTTTTTAACTTAATACTAACAATATCATTTTTGTTGTAATAATACATACATGAATATGTTCCTCTCTTGGTAGTGCTAAACACTTTATACTTGCACTAACTAACACTACAATTTGCAACAAAAGATACTTCCATTATTACTTTTTACCAAAATTGTTAAAGATATTAATGTTATCATTGTCATATACCGTTATGTATAATACACGGTGTCAATTTGAAAAAGGAACAGCATTTAATATTGCCTAAACTAATGATAGTATAAAAATTTGGCGAAACACGTCAATTTACATATCAAGGGGGACAACTTTTTGAGGCATTTGTTGTCGTATTACTTTCAACCCCTAACCCCCCAGGCCACCTACCCCCTAAAATTTTAAATGGCAACCCCTATTTCTTTTGCCATTTTTGAGTTTCTTGTACAATTCTAGATAAGTCCCAAATTTCTTTTTTTGTCAAAAATTGGTAATTAACATGAATGTGTGGAATGTATTTAATTTCTGAATTTTTTTATTGGAAAATGATGCACTTTTACAAAAAAAAATTCAAGAATAAAAAGTTCTTAAAATAACTCAAAGAATATACTGGAATTTTTTCAAAATATTTTAAGCAATTTTTTAAATTTTGCAAAAATTGACTAAAAATCAAAAAAGTGGCTAAAAAAATTTTGAAAAAGTGCATTCCAGTGTATTCTTTGAGTGATTTTAAGAACTTTTTGTTCTTGACAATTTTTTGTAAAAGTGCATCATTTTTAAATAAAAAATTCAGAAATTAAATACATTCCACACATTCATAACTACCAATTTTTGACAAAAATTTTGACAAAAAAAGAAATATGGGACTTATCTAGAATTGTACAAGAAACGCAAAAATGGCAAAAGAAATAGGGGTTGCCATTTAAAATTTTAGGGGTAGGTGCCCTGGGGGTTAGGGGGGTTTAAAGTAATACGACAACAAATGGCTCAAAAAGTTGTCCCCCTTTGATGTGTAAATTGACATGTTTCGCCAAATTTAGATACTGTCATTCGTTTAGGCAATATTAAATGCTGTTCGTTTTCAATTTGACACCGTGTATATATATCGTTATGTATAATGCAGTGGCAATAAAATTGCAATTACTTGTAATATGATATAAAAATTATGTCATAATTTTTACTGGTGGATTACCATCTAAAACTAAATTGCCCCAATAATAGCTGCAACCACCCCACAAGAGTTACAGCCCGACTTGGACCCCGTTGATTCAAATGATCGGAATTAACCCCAATGATTCCATTGATCCCAATGATCCCAGTAACCCCAATGATCCCATTGACTCCAATGATCCTATGATCCCAATGATCTCATGATCCCACTGACTTCAATAACCAGTGAACTTCACTAGGTGGATGTGGAACTAAAATAAGACTAGTGACATAATAGAGCCATAATCTGGTATCACCTGGTATAACAATTGTGGGTATCACCTGGTATAACAACCTGGGTTACAATGTGTGAAGTAATAATGATAATAATTAAAAATACAGGAAAATAAACTCTTGTCCGATAAACTCCACTTGAGTATCCTTATATATTTTGGCCTACTGAATCCAACTCCAGTGTCAAAATTGGTTCATCACCCTCAAGTTTTTCCCTAGGAGCAAAAATTCACTACAAAAGCCTCAATCTTGGATATAATGCTGAGGATGAGTAGTGGAGTTTTTCGGATACGAGATTTTTTGTGCGCCTGTGTAATTAATGATCTCTTTACTAAATGTCGCTTGATAAGAAAATATGTTATCCTGTGAATATTATACCCCCAACCAAACTTAAGAGAAGCAATTAAAGAAAGAACTTGAATTCATTAGTAAAAAAATAATTGCTTTTACGTACAGGTATATACATTTTTTATAACGCAATCGAAAAATGCGGGGAATCTCTTAAGAAAACACAAACAACTTAATTTACATATTTTTACGGTACAAATGAGGGGTTTAAGTGTGTTTGCTTAACAATTTTACGCGTCTTCCGCAAAAGGTGGTGGATCCGCGTTGGCTCACTGGATTTTTATAGGGGCTCTTAAATTTTAATTCACGCGACATCGTCGAAAGTGTGTGGTCGTTTAATTCTCGAGAATAATTTAACGGGCACGATTGTAAAGGCAGAATATTTAATCGGATTCTGTCACTGTGTTATTTATTTAGAGTATTACAGTTAGAGTGCATACCACGAAAACACAATGGTTCACAGGCTCAAATCTAGGTAGAGAAAATTATAACCCTGACAATTAGATGTTTTCACAAGTATCAAGATATAGGTAAAACAAGATAAGCGTTACGCTCCCTAGTGGTCGCTCAACAAACTGACGACTGGGCCATTGTTTAATCGTCCGTTTGAGTGCCATTGAGTTTTGAAAATTTTCCGTTTAAATTTGTGTTGTATTCATTAAAAATTATAATATTAGCGTTATTTTGTGAGTATTATAATTAGAATGAATCACTATTGTTGTGTACCTCGCTGTTCGTCATGGATTAAGAGGGATCCCCAATTAACTTTTCATATATATCCTGAACAAGGAGAGCATCAAGTTTGCCTTATAAATAAATTTGGTCAAAGGCACGTATAGAGAAGCGCAAGGCTTGGATATTAAAACTGAAGATAGGAAAGCCCGCTAATAAATGTATGAAAGTCTGTTCTCTTCATTTTGCTGAGGAGGATTACTTTTATCGATGTAAGTTTTACTATTTTAAGGTTAATGTAAAGATATTTATCATTATTATTGTCTGTTTCAGTTAAGGATTCAAAAAAGAGAAAATACTGAAAAAACTGCAGTACCTTCAAATTTATGAAGTCATGAATGGCCTGCATTCAGAACATGTTCACCCTCTTGTACACACTTTGAAATTACAGTACCGTCTACAACCATATATTTGAAGATATTCAATCTAATGTTTGTCATTCTACTTAAAAATGTTTTCAATTAAAATATTAAACAATTTTGTAAAAAAAAAACACATGTATACCTTGAAGTATTTATTAAAACTTTTCAAAATAAACCGATCCAACCTAAAAATGTATCTTCCACAGGTGTACTTTATCAGTCTAAAAATCAAAAGAAAACTACCACAATTATGCCAGCAACTTGTAAACAGTAAACCTTGATCACAAAAGGTGTTTTTAATCAGTAAATAATCAAATACTACACATAAATAATAAGTTAAAGCGGCAACTTGAATATAAAACACATTAAAAGCAATGTAAAAACTAACGGTTAATGGTCCAGTCGTTAGTTCACAATTTTTCCGCACTAGCGCTGGCATCTTATATTCTGACGCCTATACTACCCCTACAAGGTCAGTTTTTCAGTTATTTGATTACACAGGTCAACAAGGGTTAAGAAGCAGACACACTAATATGCATTCTCGAAGGATTTTGGTGCGCTGAATCCGAATCTGGCCGCAGAATTGTTCTATCATGTTAGGTTTTTTTTGAGATATCCTAACCTAAAAGTGCAAAAACATAGTTTTTCGTCATATTTGAGATTATGTAGTAATGCCATATATTCTTTTTCAAAAAAAAAAACATTTAATTTAAAAGTACAAGGCTGCCTCTATCGAATGCCGTTGAGTTTGCTCAAATGTCTTTTTTTTTTTTCGTTGAGATATCACATATTGAAATTTCTAAGTTTATCAGTCTCTTAATATGCGAAAATCTACTAAGGATCCCTTAGACGTCAAACAGTTGATTGCAGTTCGGAAACTTCATACTCAGAAACTTTCAATACATACGAACTCAAACTCACAAACCCCAAATACACAAACGCACAAATCTCAAATCCACAAACCCACAAACCCCAAACCCACAATCCCTGAACCCACAAACCTCAAACTCACAAACCCCAATCCCACAAAACCCGAACCTACAAACTCTAAGCTTACAAACCCCAAACCCACCAATTCCAAACCCACAAACCGACTGCTTGATGTCTAAGGGATCCTTAGTAGATTTTCGAATATCAAGAAACTGAGAAACTTAGAAACAACATGTGATATCTCAACGAAAAAAAAATATATATATTTGAGCAAACTCACGGCATTCAAAGGAGCGAGCCTTGTACTTTTAAATTCAATGTATTAGTTTTTTGAAAAGGAATAGATGGCATTACTACATAACCTCAAATATGACGAAAAACAGTGTTTTTGCACATTTAGGTTAGGATATCTCAAAAACCTGACGTGGTAGAGCAATTCTGCTGCCAGATTCGGATTCAGCGCACTTAAATCCTTCGGAAATATATATTCAAGTTCCTGCTTCCAAAAAAAAAAAAATTGGTCTGTGTTATTAATTAGGCATACCGAGTGTCTAAGAAAGTAGGGTAGGTACACTCAACAACTTTGCAACGGAAAGAGATACGCGTTTAGAGCGTTTTTACTACATTGATTGGAAATAACTATGCCCAGTTTCTTATGGAAAATGATAGAGACATATCATATCTCAAACATATGAGACATATCAAAACCTAACTAGAATTGTGGGACATTAAGAGAGGATTAAGATACTCCATGGTTACAATGTTTTAATTCAGGTTACGTAGATCTTTGAGCGTTCCAAGGTCTCCTTGCATATTCAATTTTTCTGCGTCCTGGGCACCTCCTTACGATGACGGTGGTAACGGATATTACCAAAATATTTCCAAGTAACGTATCTTGAATATGTTTGGTGCTTTCTGTTGATCCGGCCAAGTCCCTAGACGCATTTCGATAGACTGATAGCGATGCCTCTGGAGTCATCGTGGGAACGGGAGACGAACGAGCGGCGGATGATATTACGGTCGTGTGGTATCTGGGGTATGGGCAACACTTACAAGAAGACGTGCGAGCACCTGCAGAATCTGCCGAATATATATTCTTGGTATTAGAAAGTTCTGATGAAGAACAAGAAGTTCAAATGATATATAAACTCCATTGATATATAAATCATTATGTCTCCATTGTAGTCCAAACTGGGCATAGTTCTTTGGAGTCCCAACATTTTTCACGTTTTTCCAAAGCCGACTAAATCCGAGAAATAAATAGGAACTTGGATTTTTTAAATGGGACAATCTGTATATTGTTGTGTAATTACTTCCACATTCACGTAGTGGAGTGGACTACTATGACATACACTAGAAATAAATGAGTTTGTAGATATGCGTCACATTTACGGAGAGATGTACAAGAGATGGTTGCAAATAGACATCTTACCATACCAGTGCATACCTATTTCAACCAGTTGGAAGGGATGCTTAGAACAAGCGAACATTCTAGAAAGAGCATCATGTACTCATATTGTAAATGAAGAGACCGAAATCTGAGTTTGATAAAGATTCATTCATTTAAAAATACACATTATTTTAATTATCTTCATAATATAAGGCTTCAAAACTTAAGCTGGAAAAATATAATTTATTTAAAATTAAAACCCCCAATAAGTTTGGTACCAATGAAAAGATGGGTTTAAGGGTTTTAATATCTTCCATTAAAAATTATTTTGATGCTTTCTTACTCAGAATGACTTGTAAATGAAAATTATAGAAAAATGTACAGGATGTTCCAATTAAAAATCCAAAGTTCCTATATATTGCTCAGATCTAGTGGGATGTGGAAAAACGTGAAGAATAGTAAGAGATGTCACATTTTTTTCGAATTTTTTTCAACAATAAAATTTGATTGGATTTTTTTCTTAACATTTTCATTAAGCTGCTACAATACTATGCTATATCTGATGTAAGTCATGAAATGCCTTACTATGTTTCATGAGGTCTAATCGATCATTTTTTTTTATTTTCACAATGCTAGCTAGTTTTTGCTAGCTAATTTGCATCGTGATTTTTATTCAAAGTTGGTCTATAGAGTATCTGGAGGTTGAATACAGAATTAATTTTGAATAATATAAAACTGTCCGGCTAAAAATTGGTTGCAACATTTTTTTTTATCTTATTTAATGAAATAGGCAACAGTGAAGAAAACAATAGTATTGTCTATTGTTTTCTTCCAGACATTGTTTGGAGAAATGGTTTGCAGACCTATACCTATAATAATAATTACTACATACGAGTATAATATTCCGTTTTCCTATTTAAGTATAAAATCAGTTTATAATGACCGTTGATTATATGTATGTTTATTGATATTTATTGTAGAATACCCGGTATAATTAATTATTAGTTTTAATTCATATAACTTATAATATAAAAAATCTATATTTTCTAAAAAAATATCAATTTTGTTAGGTACTACAAAAATGAAATATTTTTAAAGTATTTTGCTGTTCACAATAGTTTTGATGTGTTTTTTACATGTCGTTGTGAAGCTTTTTAGATAAAATCGTTCCCTTTAAGGATTTAGGTATTAATTAAACTACATAATTAATTTTAGTGTCTTGCTTTATTTATTAGGAAGATATAAAATCTTAACCCATCAACTACAAATTAATGTTTTAAGTTTTTCTTCATTTGATCTAATATTTAACAAATGTAGGTATTTTTGACAGCTTCCTTCACAGTACAGATGCGGTTCTAAATTTAGAATTCATCCCAATAGTTTCATAAAAAAACGATAGGTGTACCTGAACACAGTTTCGAATTTTGACTAAACCTCTCACCAGCAACGTATCATAATACACCCTGTTTTGATAGGTTACCGCCAAAAGATACTTGACTTCTCCCGAAAGCCGATATTATTTTTAATTAAAATATAATCTTCTTACGACCGACGTGAATGGACGTCCTGTTGCCCGAGGATCTCTTCCTCGTCCTGTGTCTCACAAAAAATCTCATTTTGCCGCAAAGTGGGTGCCCATTCAGCGGCTAATGCAACGTAATTACGGCTTTACTTTTGCGGCTTTGCGGTCCATGCGATTGTATTTATGCAAGAGATTAGGTGGCCAGGGCTAACCGCATCTCGAGCTTTAACATTGTTGGCAAATAGGCTTTGCATTCGCATGCACCAACCGTGTCTCCTTCTGCTCTGCATGCGCCGGAATCCGGATACTTTTCTATGACGATTTTTTCTGATTTCGGCCCGGGGATTTTCCTTCTTGAGTGCCTTACGTAATTTTTAACTAAAGCTTCTTTTGTGGCTCGCACGGTAAACGCTAGTTCTGTGACAATCTGCGTACAGGACATTCCCAATATAAGTATTAGAGATATCCTAGAAGATTAATTTGCTGAAATTCAGTAAGGGTCTTTCACAAATAGGTTAGGTTTGTCCAAAGACGAGGATGAGGATTAGGCTCCGCTTTTTTTGTCAATGCCGAAAATGAAATCTAATATTTTTGTACCTATAAATGGCCACTTACCAATACTTCTTAGCATTGTTATGTAATTAATCATCTGTTAAGTCAATTAAATTTTTTTCTTTAATTTTCATTGATGGATTTAATCAATTGATCTATGAAATGCAAAACAAAGTTAGTTGTTACTAAATTAGAACAGACTTACGAGTATGCTATTTTTATACATTTTCATTTCATTTCTTGATTTTTTACAAGGCAAATAAATATATTGAATTATTAGCAAAAATAGCATATTTTTGCTTTTTTTTTCAAAAAAAAAAAGGATGGAAGTTTTCAGTAATTAACATAGGCTAACAGCAGTGTCTTGTTTTTTTATGAAAATTTATAGAAAACTGAAAAAAAGTGATATTATAAGACAAATAATAACTATGTGAAAGGTGTTGCCCATAATAATTAGATATAACAGAAAGTTTATTCTTATTACATTGTTTTATTAATTAGTTTTTTAATTTTTTAGCTCATTAGTTTTTCGTTCATTTGTATTTAATAAAAATAAATAATAGGAGTAACGTTTTTTGTGAGATTGCTTTTTTAGTTATTTATATAAACAGTACAACGAAACCAAGAAATAAACATTTTGCAGTCATCTTTATCTGTTATACAAAATGATTTGGGTAGCTCATAGACTTATATCCCTCTCTAACTTCAGCTGAAGTCACGTTTTAAAAAATATTATTCCTCCGAAGATATTTAGTTTTTTGTCTCTACTGTAAATTGCACTTTTTTGACATATGCTATTTTTGCTAGAAACCCTCAATTAAATGATATTATTTCCATGCATAATTCACTTTTATATTGACTTTTATACATGATTCTACAACAAAAATGCACTAAACTCTTTATTTTCCTTTTATGTACCCAAAAATTAATATTGTTGAAAAATTGTTATTTTGAAAAAACTAATGTTTTATTTTTCATTAAAACACATCTTGAATACTTTCAAAGCCAAAAATTTATTAGATGAATCGGAATTTGCAAAAAAAAAAATATGAAAACGCTAAATAATTGTGGAATCTTGTTTTCAATCAAGAACAGAAACATTTTCCTTTGTATTGACTTTGTATTGATTTAACATTCTGAGCAGAACACTTGTCATCTTTTAACCAATAGTCATTTATTTTCTGATTTACACCTTTTATTCTACAGTGTCCCTCAGAAAATATGCATCATATGGTAATTGTTTTTATTAACGCCTTTTTTGGTTGATTAACGCCTGTAATCCTAATAGTTTGGGATTACAGATTCCTACACATACGATACATAATAATACGCAAGAAATATGCAGTTAAACATCAAATACCTGGAAATAATAACACAAAATGGGGCCTAATTTAAATACATCGACGAGTTCAGACTGTCATTCGGATGCAATAAGGTTACAAATTCTGTTTTCATTCATGTTTCCATTATATGTATGCGTATAATATTTGCAATAATAATTAAAACCTTCCTGTAAGGTATAAGGTTTCTTCACGTTTATATGCCTGCCTTACCAGATTGCACTAAAAATCTCTAAATATGATCTTGAAATTTACTGTTCACAGTGCGTGCTAGCGTCGACATTAGGTGGATTTGATTACAAAAACATTGATAAGTCTTGAATAGCCTAAATAAATCCGTCAATTTTAATACATAATCAAAATTGTTTTATCGTAGAAAATTGCTTTACTTCCGTGGTTTTTATTTTTTCAATGTATTGGATTAAAAATTTAAGGGTGATAGCTGACATGACTAAATTGGCATGCTCTTAATTCATGAAGAATCAAGAATGAATTCCATACCAGCTCGAGTTTACGCTGATTCATCTCATTATTTTAGTAAAGTGTACCAAACGGAAATAAAGTAAATTTGATTATATGTTAAGATGGAGAAATTTATTTACACTTTACGGACTGAATAAAAAATTATGTTAATTAATTGCAGATGAGGAACCTATGAATGTCTAATATCCAATTCTAAAATTCCATTATTTTATTTCCCAAAACAGTAAGCACAACAACAGCAATTATAAGGATGAGAAACTTTCGAGTAGCACCCGGTATATAGTTATGCGATGCTATAAGTAGATTTTGATTTCTAAAAAAAAGAAAAGAGTGAAAAGTTTACAACAGTTTTTTAGTTTTGCATCTCCAGATA
>JAPWTK010000939.1:47500-120323 GCA_029963805.1 Aromia moschata
TAGTTTTTTAATTTTTTAGCTCATTAGTTTTTTCGTTCATTTGTATTTAATAAAAATAAATAATAGGAGTAACGTTTTTGTGAGATTGCTTTTTTAGTTATTTATATAAACAGTACAACGAAACCAAGAAATAAACATTTTGCAGTCATCTTTATCTGTTATACAAAATGATTTGGGTAGCTCATAGACTTATATCCCTCTCTAACTTCAGCTGAAGTCACGTTTTTAAAAAATATTATTCCTCCGAAGATATTTAGTTTTTTGTCTCTACTGTAAATTGCACTTTTTTGACATATGCTATTTTTGCTAGAAACCCTCAATTAAATGATATTATTTCCATGCATAATTCACTTTTATATTGACTTTTATACATGATTCTACAACAAAAATGCACTAAACTCTTTATTTTCCTTTTATTTACCCAAAAATTAATATTGTTGAAAAATTGTTATTTTTGAAAAAACTAATGTTTTATTTTCATTAAAACACATCTTGAATACTTTTCAAAGCCAAAAATTTATTAGATGAATCGGAATTTGCAAAAAAAAATATGAAAACGCTAAATCAGGTAATATGTAAATACAGTACCTACACGAATTCACGAGTGACTAAGTGTCGACAAAATTTATTTCCAATGCGGCGGTCGACCCGTTTACACCCGGCAGATAGAACACTATTGGAATAGCTTGCCGTCTTACGGAGAAAGTGTATTACGGCGTCCCCGGGTTCTCGCGAAGACTTCGTTCGGGATAACATTCTACGCCAGAACAGTGGCGTGGGTATACAGGGGCAAAAAATATGCGGTTAAAAAATAAGGTTTGTACTTTAATTATCATAGAGTTGTATAGTGCCGGCTCTGCGTGACAGCATACTTTCCCGGACCTTAATCATCACATCTATTACCAGAATAAACCTGAATAAACATACGCTTATTAGCAATAGCAATTCCTAGATTTATATCTATGTGTATGAGTAAATATTTATATTTACTACTCAAGAAATTTCAATGCCTAATCTCGGGATTATTCTTATCCGATTCTGCTACCGAAAAAAAAGGCTCGCATATGGTTGTTTGCATCTTTGGAGATATTATGTATAACACTCGGGACCTTTCACTTCGAGACGTATTCATATGCCCTGAATATATCCATTCATATTTCTGAACCCTTTGAAATTCTTGAGAACGTGAATTGCAATGACGCTGGGGTTATTGTTGCGGTCATTTTTATTGTCGAAAGTACTAATAGTGGGCGAGCCTAGCCATTCATCCCCTTTGAGGTGCGGGTTTGCAGAAATGTCATTCGCCATGGTTGTTGGGAAAAATATTTAGAGTTGAGGATTTTTGGCATAATCGTGTATTTCCTGTGCATGTATATACAGAGATGGCTTTATATACGTTTCCTAAGTGAGAAGTTATCAAATATGTACAATTTTATCAAGTGTGTAGAATGTATATGAAGCGTTCAAATTTTGACCTAAAGTTGCCTTTGGAAAAATGATTGTATGTGTTACTGTGTTTTTTCTAATGAGGCTTGACATATAAACAAATTTTTAACAGCCTGAACTATAGAATTTGATGTAATGGTTAATAATAAAGGAGATTGTGACAAAAAACTGCAAGTGTTTTGTAAATGCCCATATTTCAATATAGTCTTCTATTAAGTGTGTAGATGAGTTAGCAACAACTTGCAAGATTAGGTATCGGGACAAATGGCGGCAGTACGCAATATCAATGCGTGCGCACTTAATATACTTCTAACTAATGCTGACTGTGTTGGTTCCATATACATATTATATGATGTTTGACTGTTTTTTTTCCATATATTATATTCAGTAATCTAACATTGTACAAAGTTTCAGCTTTTTCAAAACACATATAATGACCTTATTTTTAATTGCAAATTTATATTCAATACACTATTTACATATACATTTTTCAACATTTACAAGACACTTATGAGATTTTTACTAAGTTCTTCAAAGAGCACCGAAGCCTGTTTGTCCTACTACCTGATCTTACTAGTTGTTGCCGACTCATGTACAATCTTAATATAACACTATATTGAAACATGGGCTTTTACAGAAACAATTTTCAACTACACTTCAAATTCAACTTCGAACTAGATTTCAAATTCAACAATTTGTTACAAAAATCGTCGAAAATGGAACATATCTGACACCTTTTTTCTCGAATAGAGCCGAAAAAATTTTCTGGGAGATGAGAAGTATTAATCTCATTTATTTTTTCTAAAGTTCTTCGTTGAAGTCGATCAAGGTTATTGATAGGGAGTTGGAAATTTGTATACGGCCACGAAAAGAAATCACATGGCGTTACGTCACAGAATCTTGGAACAAATTCATATGTTGAATTCAGGCTCACCAAGCGATCATGGAAAATATTTTGTAACATTACCAAAAGAAATAAGTGGTATTGGTAATATATATAATTCCTAAAAAAAAAACGACGTTTTCCACGAAACACCGAACTACTACACTTTTCTCGACGCGCGTTTCTCGACCAAATTGATATTAATATTTTTAAATCTATTTATTTATTTTATAATTCTAAAAATAAACTAAAGACTCTTTTGGGTAACCCCAAATACAAGTCAGGAATATACGAAATAAGTTGTAAAGATTGTGATCAAAAGTATATTGGGCAAACAAAAAGATCTATATTCACTAGATTTAAAGAACACATGGCTCATTTGAAATATGGCAGAACAGAAAAATCTTGTGTTGCCCAACACGCTTTTGACAACAACCATAGGATAGATATAAATAATTTAAAATTAATTAGAAATGTAACAAACTGTTGGTTTGATGCTTTTGAAAGTTTAGAAATCATTAAGTGTAACAATAGTATGAATAGGGACAACGGTCCGATACCCACCCACTGTTTGCTCTGATAAACAAAGGCAGTTACGGTTCAGTGAACCGTGGCAACAAATTTGGTATAAATGGTGCAATTGTGTAGGCTAGAATTTATTTTTAATCTTCTCCTGAAGATGCCAACTTGGTTGGCGAAACGTGCGTCGAGAAAAGTGTAGTAGTTCGGTGTTTCGTGGAAAACGTCCAGTTTTTTGTTTTTACACCGAAGGTTCCAGTACCCACTCCAAGAAATGTATTCCTCCTAAAAAGAAGCTGGTAGTACTTTTTCACATTAACCTTTGCTTAGTAAATGCCTTCTAGCTTACCCTCAGTTTCGGTAAATAAAATAATTAATAATATAGAAACTACTCTTTTGTGACAGTAAGAATGCGGCTGTAGTAGCGGCTCTGGTGGCCAAGTTTAATAGGTTACATAAACAACATGTTCCACCGGTGGCACCACTAAAATGTTCCTCGAGCAGTTGCCAGCCCGTCAACCGCCAACCGATTGCGGTGAATTATAGTTTGGTTGCTCCACCAGTGATCTAGTCTCAGGGCTGTTATACTAGGCCGCAGCAAATTTACTGTAAAACTAGAAATTTACATATAAATGTGTTAATAAATATAAGTAGTATACAAACGTTTTATGTTCTGAAAAGTGAATGGTAACTGCACTTTTGACGGTTTTTTAAAGATACTTAGGTACTCTGTTTGTAAAAACTCTTAAAAATCTTAATTGCAATGTTTGAGTTCATCATGGAATGAAACTCTTATCTAAACACATTATTTTTACTCTTTAATTTTATTAGTGAAAATTAACTAAATGGCAGATATATAAATACTAGTTTTGCCATAAAATTCCTTAAACGCAGGTGTTATAAATGGAAGAGGCCTAAAGTGATATCCTAAAATCCTTTTCTAGATTTTCTGACTTTTTTACTTTTTTTTTGAAAGTTTTATTTTGGGAAATATTTTGATTTATTTTCAACAATTACACCCACTAAAAAATATGTATGCTGGAGGCCCCACGCTTGCCCAACGAAAATACGTAATTTTTATTCCTTCTCTTTCTACTCCAGTGCTACTCGAACTGGTAAATAATAAAAATCCTTCCACTTCACCACGTGGCCATTGGAAGTAATAAATAATCAGGATCCTCTTACGCTTCGTTAAACCGCTAATAACGCCTAGCATTCCAATAAACCGTAATAATTCTGACTTTTTTCGTTGACGAAAATAAACGTAAAAGGAGAGGAGGGAGCAGAAACGCAAACATGCAATAAAATCATCGTGCGCCCATTAGGTGCGCGGTAACCAGATCTAATATTAATCATTACGCGGCCACAATTAAGGCGGCCGCACACTCGTAAAGACGTCCAGAAGGCGTAATTGCGACGAGCGGTGTTGCCAATTCGATTCAACTAAATCTGGTGGTTTGGCTTGTCTAGATTAGGCAAGCCAGATCTTCATTCGGGTTGTGCTGTGACTGTTGATTTACTTTTGACGTTTCGCTAATCATACTGTCATTTTCTTCAGAAAATTATGGTAATCCCCTACGTAATATACGCTTGTGTAGTGACTATAGTGGCGCCGCGTAGTGGTGATAACGTGTCAAAAATTAAGTGGTGAACAAACGAACAAACTTCGTCACGCCGATAAACTACGATAAACAAAGATTCAAAAACAATTTTTCATATGAAATGTAGAAAATGTAGAAATGTAGAATTCTGCGTTCTTCTAAAAACTTTTTAATCCATAACGCATAATTTCCTGCAATATTCTACAAACATGCAAAATCATAGGAGCAACTTTCAAGCAACTTTTTCCCTTTTGCTCAAGCTTTTTTTGCGGAAAATACTTGTATTTACAAGTAAAAAGCCACAAGTAATTTCAATTATCATTTTATTTGGAGAAATAACACTTAATTTTACACAAAATCACTTAAATAATACACATGTGTAACACGTTAAATTGGGCAAATTTTAAATTCTCTCCGAGACGCGACTACACAAGCCTATACCCCAGAGGGTTATGGAAGCATTTTAAGAGAGACACATCAATTGAATACAATCCAAAATGTTAACTACTCCACGTGAATAATATTACACATGGAGAATCTTTACCTGTCTTCCTGGACCATTTGAAGAGTTGACATTTAAATATCAAATTTGCGACAGAGACTGAGACCAATGGAGGTGTGCGTTTTCTGGAAGTGTTAGGCGTTTAGTGTAGAAAACAATGGATTGTTCCATGGTATTTACACGAAGAAGACTCCAACATATTGTTAAATATCTTTGTGAGTCTTCGCTACATTTCATCGCCATCCACAACAGAAGAGATCCATCATCAGTGTTAATCCACAGACCTAACAAAATATTCGAAGAGGAAAACAAACCCGAGGAAGTGAAGATAGTTCAAGATGCACTGGAAAGAAATGGGTCCGACCAAAGAGATATACAGAAAGTCACTCTAAATCACATCAGCACTAAAGGGAAGTCTACAAAGAAGCAACAACCGATTAGATACGTATGTGTATTATATGGTTCTAGAGTTACCGATAGACTGAAGAAAATACTGTCAAATAAGAAAATCGATGTACGTTTTCAAACAGCAAGGAAAATACAGCAAATACTTCAAGGACCCCATCCTTAAAGTATTTGCAACCAGGTCAATTATAATATCTAAAAAATAATTGAAAAATCTCATATTATTACCCAACATTACGCTACAACGTGTTGGTTCCGAGACGGTTCCAATCTGGCATTGTCGCTAAAGAGATCACACGCAGGCAGATGGTGAGTAAAACAATTAAAATCTTCACCGATAGTAGACAGTCTCTACTACTCTAAAGAATTACAAAATTAGGATAGGGGCAGTAAGGGAATGTTGTCAAGTGCTTGAATATGCAGCACTCACAAACAAAATGTTTGCTTATTAGGTGAAGAGCAATGCGCAATGCAGAGCAGCAATTAAACTGATGAGTTGGTGAGGAAAGCGTCCAATTGGAGCAACCATGGGATGAAACAATCAGCTACCAACTTGAGAGCTTTTAAGGTACCCTGGCAGAGAAGCGGTAATGATATCTTGGCGATGACCAAGACAAATCTTCTTTTTGTAACAGGCTCATTCTTACTGGACACTTCCAGCTACGAAAACACCCCTTTGTAGAGGCTGTCAGCAAGGAGATGAGACTATGCTACATGTACTAACCGACTGTTCCGCAGTCTCATCAAGAGAATCCATACTGGGTACCACTGACCATCTTTGGTCAACATAAGGGAGATCCCTTGAGGCAATGTCGTCAAATTTAAAAAAAAAAATTGGACGACTGTCGACCAGATGGGTTGAACTTCCAAGGGAGGAGCCATAAGGGGTGAGACAGGGCCTAATGCTGTGGCCTTCTGAAAGCTCTCCCACTCTTCCTGAATCTAGAACGCCTTGCGCTCTATCGAACTTTACTCTATCGAAGATTTTGGTTCTAATAGAAAACTAGTGATAGTTTCAGTTAGTTTTATGTCGAAAATTGTAGATTTTTAGTGAGAACGAAGAGTATATTTAGAAGTTACTGGCAACGCTGGTGCAAGCGTCCCGAAGGTGTAATTGCCGCAAGAAAGCGCGCGGCCGCCGCAGACGCGGCACTAGACCTGCCGGTCTAGTCACCACAGTAACCTAGAGTAGAAAACGACAGTAAAAACTCCCCGGCTCACTGGATTTTTACCGGCGCAACAGAAGCGCGAATATGTGGGTACCTGTAACTCGAAGGCAGATGCGCGTTCTAATCTCGCCACAGCGAATAGAAAATAAAAGGTCGTACGTGGACTGAGACGCGAGTGCAATCTTAATTTTTTTGAGTCGCGGTTATACGGGGCTTATCGAAATATACGTGCGTGTACCAAAAAAAGGTGCACGCAGGAAAAATAATGTTTTACTAAATATTAGTGGACTGCTGCAAAAGTTCTTTGCGCGTTATTTCTCTAGGTCAACGTCTTGAGCTTGGAAAACAATTTATTTGAAATCTATCAATTCTTGATTTTAAAACTGTTAAGGATTCTATAGTCTTACAAAACACTAATTTATTCTGTGTTTGATTCAAAGCTGGTCACTATACAATATGCATCCGTTGAAGCTAGCAGATAGTAATGTAGTGAATATGTGTAGTTATGGTTAACGGTAATCTTATGGGATAGTGACTTCTAGGACGTAATGTTAGACCATATCCGCCGCTAAGAGAATTGATTCTCTCAGAATTTGTTAAGATGATATGAAGCTATCGATATATTCGTATATCAAATATAAAATATTCTTCAAATAAAAATATAAAGTTTTCCCGAAATGTCATATGACATGCCATTAATGAAACACTATGTGAGTGTGGTACAATTATACAGCTTCGATACTACAGGTTGTAGACGTCATGTGAAAAACAAGCAGTATATAAAGTATCGTAAGGCCAAAGTTCCCTATTGGGTATTTTGGTACAACCTCAGTTTTAATGAATATGAGTTCTTCCCATGCCAAATCCTATTAGATTTTTAGAATCAACCTTCAAAATTTATTAGATTTTTTGGATTAGCGTTTCCTTAATATACGTTTTTGACAGTTTTTTTCATACTGCCCTCCTCTCTAGTCAACTATAATCATTGTTTTGTCGCTTTTGTCTCCTCTAATTTACTTGTAACTAATGCGTGTCCATAAAAGTGGCACACTGGTCCTTTTTCGGTGATCTCTCTAAATATTAAATTGCGCATTTGTTGCCATTTCGCAAAAAAAAAATAGATATATATTTTTAATATTAGTGTTAAAAGTGATATTTGGCTTTGGCACATTAATATTTTGTCTGTTGAACTCGTAACCCTCAAAATGCTTTCAAAGAAAAACTAATCATGTTTTCTAGGGAGGATCCACACCAAATCCAGTCATAAAGCTATTTTCTTGCATTATTAATTATTACTAAAAGGCCTGAAAATCTTTAGGCCTTTTTGTTTCAAGAGGAGGGCAATATTAGACTAAGATATGTTTATTTAAATCTACTTATTTTGACCTATGTATTAACTTCATTATAAAATCCCTTTATAGTTCACAATACTCAGAATATTGAGAACCATTAGGAGAGAAATTCAATTATAAAAATGAATTGTATCTTTTTGTATCGTCGAAAGAAATCTCCTGGATTTCTTTCTGAAGAGTTACTTAAAAACACAAATTTAAAAAAATTAGACATGAGATACCATATATAGTGGAATATTACTTTGAACAATTCACTTCATTCTTTAAAGTTCATATGTTTACTACTTACATTAAAATTTGTTTCTCAATATTTTTGTTGCCATACCCTATAAAGAATGCATATCCATATTTAGAAAATAAAGATTCCAACTTTTCAAAAACTTTTCAAAAGACTTTTGTTAAGAACATTTTTTTTCCTAAAGTTTATATTCACTATAAATATACTAAAATAAAAAAAATATACTTCACAAGTATGAAACTAAAATGCGTGAAGAATATCGATTGTAAGTCATATATTTCTCTATACGTCATGGAAAACATTGACGATCACCATCACCTAACACCGCGATTACCTCTCGCGGAACGTCCTGTACATCGGCGACAAGTCGTCGATAAATTCAATCCGCTGCACCTGGTATACAGCCTCCAAGGTCACCTGTTCGCGTTACGTATTCCAAAGTGTCTTCTTCGGCGGTCTGCGTATCCTCCACTCCGGAGAGGGCACCATGCAAAGCGGCTCGTGCTGTTAGTTGTTCAGGTATTTTTAGACCGGCATCATGCGGGCGCCCTCACCTAATACACTGAAATTCCAACGCAAAGTATCCGTAATTGGCTATTTATTAAATCTGATTCATTTCGATGGCGATAGTGACGGAGTTTTTTTCGCAATTAGAGTCTCAGTCGGTTAATAGTTATCCGGTAATTAAGGCGAGTCCAAGAATGTAGGGCGGTTGGATCGTCTAGGTATGGTAAATCTTGTTTACCGGGAAACTCTGTTACCGTAATTACTTAGAGACGCTTGTGTCGCATTTAAAATTATCTACCTATTTGTTGATCCTAGATTAGTCAATTTTAGGGCGTCAAACGCGATAAAATATGGAGTACTTATCAAAGATCGGTACCCCTAACCGTGAACACTACTCTTATGTTATACAGCGTGTCCCATGATTGTGTTAAAACTTTTAAAGGGTGTGTAAATTTTAACTCAATAACGTAATAATTTGAGATACGGTGCGTGTCTTTTACTAACAGAAGGATATCTTGGGGTAACTTTTTTATTTTTCCTCTGCACCCACATAGGTTTTGAAATAAGTAACCCTTATTCATTTTTGTGTCATAACTTTTTCACTGAGTTGATCTTTAACATCACAAAAATATGCACGATATAGCACGGTTCTTTTGAGAACATTTTTATTTATTTCTATTTTTTTCGAATATGCCACAGTTATCAAGGAAACAACTCCTATATTGTCCTATTTAAACTGAATATAAATTCATAAAAACACATAGTAGTCACTTTAATGTTTCTTTCAATTGCCCTTTACAAAGTATAGTAAGTAAGTATTTGGCAAGAGGTTTTATTGTCATAAAAAAAGAAAAAACAACCAAATTACTTTCGACAGTGGCATAGGATGTGAGTACGTAACAACTTTATCCCCCCTAAATACGCCGCTGTCCAAATATTAATTTTGCCTGTAGTTCTGATTTTTCTTTATGTATTGTTCATATATTGCACTACTGTTGGAAACCCATAGAGTGGATCATTTTCGAAATATTTGCAATAATTTTTTTTTAATCTAACAATTTATTTCCAATCCATTGTTTTTTTTTTTTAAATTGAAAGTTTTTTACAATTTTTATAATATATTCTACAACTAGTTTTATTTAATTAACTCGACTTAGGACGTTTTCGTTACTCTGGTATTTTTTTTTTGTAAAAGAACAACGTTTCAAGAACAACTTAGTTGTTGTACTGAACACTTTAAACGCAAATGTCTCTAAAATGGTCATTCGGAGCATTACGTTTAAAGGGTATCCCTTTTCTGTCACTAAATGGTTGAAAAATCGATATTTTCAATAAAAACATAAATATTCTGTAGCGCAAAAAAACTTACATAAGTTTTTATGTACTCAGAATGCTGCAGAGAGCGACCTCTACAATTTACATCAAACTGATAAATTAAAATTCCTCTCCTCAAAAAACCTCACTACCAAATCACCAAATTTTGTTAAAACATTTTTTTTTTAAGTTGACAAACTGTATCTTGGTTACCAATAACATTTATTCTAAGGTAAATTTATGTAATGAACATTGAAATTAAAAAAGAAAGAATTCCGACAATAACTCAATAGTGTCAGTCTTTTTACAAGCCTGCTGCAAACGTATTTCTCTTTGTGTTTAGAATTTAGTATCATTTTGATTTATGTCTTTCAATTTGTCTTATCTTTTTGGTGACGTCACAGTGTTCATTAGGTATCTAGTTTAATGTGGCTTTTCAAAAACATGATTAAATTAGCCGAATGAATACAAATTTAAATTATTTGCATCATTGATTATGCATACAAGATGCGTACCCAGGCTGAAGTAGCTGTAGTAATAAAACTAATGACATAATAGGAGTAATAGGAGTGGTAATAAAAGTTTCCAAATCATTTCTAGAATACGGTACGGTTCTTTCAAAATTTTGATGTCAAAATAGTTTTCTGTGCGCTATTAATACGATCATCCCAACTCATAATCAATTAGAAAATTGAATTAAGGGTAGGCAATGAAGGAGTGAAATTCAAGATTGAGAAAAAAGAGAAAACACAGTAT
Source organism: Aromia moschata (assembly GCA_029963805.1). Lineage (NCBI taxonomy): Eukaryota > Metazoa > Arthropoda > Insecta > Coleoptera > Cerambycidae > Aromia > Aromia moschata. Next base: position 58,193 of record JAPWTK010000939.1, read on the forward strand.
GTGGAAATAATTGAAATATTTTAAATGAAGACATTGAAAACAAATGTATTTCTTACTATAAATCTTGATTCACAAGTGTACGGACTCACAAACTATAATAATTATTACGAATATCACTAACTAGAACTAAAATAATAATTATTATGTCATAATTTTCAGAATTAACTCTTTAACGCCCAAGTGCACTGTCAAGAGACATGAACTTAGAGGCTCATATTACTGATAGAAAAAATAAAGAAAAAATAACTAAAACCATGTATTCCCATGTTTTCGAGGTCGCTCTTTCGAATGGAATCGTTAAAATTTGCAAAAAAAATGATGGTACCTTCAATTTCTAACAAAAACTATTAACAAACGCGATTTTTTCAAGATTATTTTTTTAAAATCGCAATATCAGCAATGTTATCGTCCTTTATACCACTCAAAAACAAATAAAAACGTGCACTCGAGACGTGTACTTGAAGGAAACTCAATGAGAATAATTTAATTTTCTCATTTTTGAGCTTAGAATAACTAGATATGGCAAAATTCAAAGAGTGATATTTCTTGTTTTTACCAGTTGCGGGATCATTGACGCAAAAGAAGAATTTTGAAAAATTGTTAGTACTTTCGGGGTTTTTGGGGTCGCTGATCACGATCCTGATGTCATAATTTCAAAATTCAAGATGGCGGATACAATATGGCCACCATCCCGAATCAAATTTCAAATTTTTCGATTGTTTTGCTTAAAATTTTGTAAACCAGGGGTTTTCGGGGTCGCTAATCACGATTCTGATGTCAGAATTTCAAAATTAAGGATGGTAGATGTGACATGGCGACCATTTGAAGCAAATTTTGAAATCCTGAATTTCGATTCCATTCGAAAGAGCAACCTCGAAAACATAGGAATACATGGTTTTAGTTGTTTTTTCTTTATTTTTTCTATCAGTAATATGAGCCTCTAAGTTCATATCTCTTGACAGTGCACTTGGGCGTTAAAGGATTAATTCAACAAAAAAATAAAACAACGAAAAAAAGAAGCTAAAATTGTTGTATATTGATGCAAAAAAACAGTTATTAACTAAAAAACACAATTCTTATTTATTAATAAGAACTGTTCATCATTCCCTCAAGAGCATTTATTTCAGTGAGTTCCGTGAATTTGTTTTTCTCTTTTCGTGTACTCTTCGCTTATCTCGTAGATATATGAGATATTTAAGATATTCGTTTTAACGCCAATGTTTCCATTATGGCGGCCCTAGCGGCAAATATAGGAAGAGGCAAAGTTGAAATTCAAAAAAAGGGCACCCTAAAATCTACGAAATATAGAACTTTTCATCTATAACTATCTACATGATTCCTGGACGATGAGTGTTTGGACTTTCGGATTACATCAAAATAATCTTGTTCAATATCTTCAAAGCTTAGTTAAATAAGTCATTACAGTTTAGTAAGCCATCCCAACTTCAAAACTTTTATAGTGGTCAATCTTAGAGTTAAGTGGTTGAAAAAAGTCCTTAATTATACTCAAAGAGTTAAATCTATTTTTCCCATAGTCAGTAAATGCTGATGACAGTAGGACCAGAAACGATAGCACGGACAGAGAAAGGTGGTTACAAAAGAAATATAATAATTCTGATATAATTTAGGATATACTTTGAGTATTCTTGTTCAAAACAAGACGTACTCTTTTTGTAAACGCTTACAAATTAATGCGCTTCATTTACAACTCTACACCTAGTTTTTTGCATTTAGCATTTGCATATCGTTTACCATATTTCATAGCTTTTAGGTTTAACAGCCTCTATAATATATCTGCTTCTTTCCGTTTTTTTGTATAACTACGTACATATGTATGTCTTTAGAGTTTTTCAGATTTTATCATAATTGCAAGTACTTAAACATAATTTAATTTGAATATTTTTTTTGCGTATACTTTAACACCTCACTATAATTTATACTTTGTCCCATAAAAAATGTAAAATTATAGTGTTTATCATTCATGAATAAAATCTTTCACACCTATTACACTGCAGTTTAACAAAAACTGGATAATATCATAATCTATGCGCATTTTCTCGTCTTAGTTACTTGTCTCTTAAAACTTATAATGTTGTATTATTAAATTTATAATATATCCCTTTTAATTTTCTACTAAATAAAAACATCACTAGTAGATGGTTTATTTTTTGAGCGAATGCACGCAGAAAATAGCAAAAATATAAGCAAAATTGCTTCTGCATATTTACAATTATTTTAAGCCTGTTCTTGAACCAGATTATTCCCTATATTATTTCCTATAAAGCAATTAGCTGAGTGGTCACCGAGACTATTGTACATCAAATATATCAGTTTATTAAATTATCCGACATGAACTTATTGATTCTGGTCTGGCCACATGAAACAAATGATACACATAATATAATAAAATAATACAAGGACTAATAAAATAATGATGAAAATGGAAACAGAATAAATGACGCTAACAATAATTACATTGATGACAATAAATGTTCAAACTGGCGATGTTGCCCAGCTTGAAAATATCCCAAACGAAAAAAAAACTCGTTTTAATTTTGTTAATTTCCAATACAATCCTCTCTTTTCAATTTTGAATGTCATTTGCCTTAATTTTGTTAACAACATTTTTTAAGTGGCCCCACAAGAAATAATCTAATGTGGTAAGATATGGAAATCTTGGAGGCCACTCAATACCTCTTCGTCAGATCCACCTATTAGGAAAAATATGATTGAGATTATTCCATACAGGTCTGGCGTAATATATTATGGCGATACTCTATCTTGTTAAAACCGCCAATTTTCTATTCAATTTCTTCAATTCTCGCCCAAACGCTTACTTGTTGTGAGTTTTACCTATGTGTTGTGTTCTTGCGTCCAGCGAAGATTTTTCTTCGCTCAATACATGCAATTTTGGCGGTTAACTTCATCGTTCAATTGATAATTAGATTGATCGGAAAATAAAATATTTTTGACTAGCACAGGATCCACAATGCACATATTATCTCACATTATCTCACAAATTCTATCGTTCTCGTCGGGTTCATCCTCAGATAATTCTTAAAGAAGCTTTCTTGTGACGCACTTTGCAAAATGTAACACATTTTTTTCATTTACAAACAAAAAATCGTTCTCACTTTTTTTTTTTTTTTTGTTTTTTGCGGAAAAACCAAAAAAACAAAAAAACCCTTTTTTTCTTTTTTTTTTTTGGGGGTTCTCTTTTGTTAATTTTTTTTTTTGGCTTTTTTTCTTTTTTTAATTTTTCTTATTTTTTTTTTATTTTTTTGTTTTTGTTGTTTTTTTTTTTTTTTTTATTTTTTTAAGCCTGACAAAAAAAAAAAAAAGTTTAAAAAAAAGTTTTATTTTTCTTTTCTAAAAAAAAAAAAAAAAAAAAAAAAAATAAAAAAAAATATTTTTTTTTTTTTTTTGGGGGTTTTTCTCTTTTTTTAAAAAAAAAAAAAAAAAAATTTGGTTTTGTTTTTTAGATTTAGGTTGGTTATTTTAAAAAAAAAAAAAAAAAAAAAAAACCCCCCCCAACCCAAAAAAAATTCCCTCCGGGGGTTGGGGGGGGGGGGTTTTTTTAAGGGAGGGGGGGGGGGGAAAAAAAAAAAAGAGATAATGGATCCGCTCCTTACTTTATACACACCATACACAGGGTGTCCCATTATTAAGGGGCCACCCTTAATTTTTCTTTGCAAATCAAAGAACAACTATGTTGTTGAACATTTTAGACACAAATATCTCTAAAATCGCTCATTCGGAGCGACATTTAAAGGATATACCTTTTCTGTCATTAAATAGATAGTTTTAATAAAAACATAAATATTCTAAGACGCAAAAAACTTACACCATTTTTTATATATTCAGAATGCTGAAGAGAGTGCCCTCTACAACTTACATAAAAATGATTGGATAAATTAAAATTCTTACCTCAAAAAAACCCCCAAACACCAAATTTTGTAAAAAAAAATATATTTTAAATTAAGTTTGAAGATTAATAAAGTTATTTATTTAAAAAAAAAAAAACTAGACGTTTTCCACGAAACACCGAACTACTACACTTTTCTCAGTGTAGTAGTTTCAGGAGAAGATTAAAACTGAGTTTTAATCTTCTCCTGAAGATGCCAACTTGGATGGCGAAACGCGCGTCGAGAAAAGTGTAGTAGTTCGGTGTTTCGTGGAAAACGTCCAGTTTTTTGTTTCTACGCCGAAGGTTCCAGTACCCACTCCAGGATTATTTATTTAAGCCGAAAATAAAGAAGACTGTAGTTTCGATGTGGCCCCTAAATAATGGGACACCCTGTATAATACACATAGTCACCTATGTTTATGCAGACCTTTGGCCAAACTTTTTTTTATATTAATTTTTGGAATATAATTCTATACAAGAAATAATAGTTTCAGTTTTATATTCACTTGCTTTGGATCCACTTACTTCGACTCACTCCTTAAACCAACAACTTATTAAATTCAGCAGCTGTCCTTCCATTCTTTAACAATTTTTACCAACGTTATTTATTTTTTTTACGGCCGATTACTTAATTCAAGAAACGAAAGTATCAGATCAACGCCGCATTGAGAGAATGTCTAACACGGCACCCTCATCCCCTAATACAACGGGGAATCCGATTTATTATCGATCACTGTCTTTTGTTTAAGGTACCAGCCTATATAAGGCTTATATGAGATAAAGCTCGGAATAGTGACATTAACAGCATTAACATCCATCTTTATAATAAATCTTCTTATAAAACAGAAGCAGCACGACCTTGGAGTCATAAGGGTAGTAGCAGAGCCGCTAGGAGGAACCAAGATGTCATATTTCGATGTTACCAGGGTAGGTTTTGAATTACTTTATGTTCCTGTGACTAAAATCTAGGGGAAAATTTAACATCACTTTGTATATTTGTATATAAACTGCAAAATATACATTTTAAATTACCATGTTTTAATACTAGTGTTCATAGGGATCATAGCCGCTTATCAAAAGGCTATTACGTCAGCGCTATTTTTTTTTAATGACGACCCTTTTTTTAAGGAACTGAAAAGAACACTCTTTTCATGTACAGTAATATAAATATCCAAATAAGTAGATCACATAAAGGCATTCTAATAAAACAGCCTTTAAAGTTAAGTAACAAAATTTACTACAAATGAAAGAAAATTAATAAAAAACAATTTCTATCTTCAAACTGCGTACCGTTTTCAGCTGAGAGCGCGCAAGACGCACAAGAAAAATGCCTATGCGATATAATTTTTGACAAATTCTTACTTTTAAATCACCAAAATGCATGGACCGAGTAACATAAATATTACTCAAATAAATATAATTTTTCAGTGTCCCAAAAAATGATCTAGGGATGTCAGATGTGGCGATCAGAGTGACCATTCAACTAGTCCCATACTTCCTATCCAACGATTTAAGAGAACTTCCTATAAATAGACTTGAATAGAAGTCTATCTGAAGTGGTCTTTACAATTTCATTATAAAAAATATGGGCATTAAAAAATTCAATGACATGATCCTTCCATTTGACAACTGACCTGAAAAAATTTAAGACCCGTATCAAAAAATGTCGATTCACATCAAATATGTCCAGCGACTTTTCCAATAAAAAAATGTTTGATGGCTAGTCATTCACTACATTACCAAAACAATATGAGACAATTTTCTGTTCTACCAATTCCTTGTCTCTCTTAAGAATGCTAACGTTCACCTGACGTCAGGTTTAATAGTACTAACAACTTTGAAATTCGATCTGCAAAATATGGGAAACATCTTTACCTGCAGTAAAGAAAGTCCACTGAACGTTCTCAAGTCACTGCAAAAGATCTACAGAATAAAGGAATAATGCATTTTTCTAATTGCTAAGATAAAAAATAAAATAGGAGGGGGTCGCCTGTTGAAATACAATTTTGGGTGTCAAATAAAGACGCCACATTTTAAGCTATTTGTCTTGTCCACTGTGAAAAATAAATAACATACAAAAGTAAAAGAAGCTTCCACTAAAATAAATAAATGTAAAACCAAAATTCAGAAATTAATATATACATATGTCATTATTGTCACTTATGATCTTAGTTTTTCTAATAGGCCTAATTATGGGATACTAGTTCTAAATTCTGAAACTAATTGCCAAAAATATTCGTATTTTAAAGATATTGTGAGATTTTTGGACCTATGTACCCAAAATTTTACTTCTATTCCATTATTGAGTTTATTTTTTAATGCAATATTGTTTACATGGGTTTCTGAATAGAAATGTCGTGGTTTAATGAAACATTTCAATTAAAAATTATAGAAAAGGAAAAGTATGCTAAGTAATCAGAACCGGTGTTTAAAATTTTTTTATTTTATTAATTACTTTTATCTATTAAAAAAGATCAAATTCTATACAAATCATTAATTAGTGGCTTGTAATGAGAAGCGAGTTGCTCGTAATTAAATAATAAATAGATAATTGTATTTTCTCCGAAATGGAAGATATATATTTTTAAAACTAACCCTCGTAACAATCTGACTTTTAGAAAGTAACACATTAGTGGGTCAGTATGACACCAATCGGTAGCAGAAGTCAGAAGGGTTGTGTCTCCAGGGGGGACGACAAGGGTCACATGGTGGCTTGACAAAGCTACCCCGCAGCGTGGGAGTGTTACCTGTATGAAATCTAGGATAGACCACACTTGCACCGATATAAAAGACATCATAATAATAATATCTGTTTACGGAAATAACAAAGAATAAAGATATCAGTTCTTTCTTGAAGGTACCGGATGTTCTTTTGGGAAAATAAATGCTTTTTGACAGTTTAGAGTATTTCGTGTGAAAAATGTATTTATGTATGAGAAGCAATTCGATAAATCCGAATATACTATCTGCATATAGGGTGATTGATCAAAACCATGCATTAAAGGTATTAGAGCTTGCAGAAGCTTGTAATTTTTGAAAACTTAGACTTATACTAATAAGCCTAGATGGATTCACTTCCTGTTATACCGGAAATCGGCATATACTTCCTTATTTCAAATTAAATGGTGCCTTTTTTATTTCAAATTTAGATTCTATACATAATTTTAGGTTAACTTTATTGAGGGTGCCCTATATGTATATTTTGCCGTTTTTGAGTTATTTCTGGTTTTTTGAAATTTTGGGCATTATCACCATAACATTTAAAATCATCTGCAGCTGTCATTTTAGAAAATAAATTGCCTGTGTTGGCACTGTGGTTAGTAGAATGGCTTTGTAACGATGCTTTTATTATTGCTCAATAATCCACAGGGTGTTTAAAATAGACCTTCCATTTCGCACAACTTCCAGAACCAAAATTTAAAATATATATATATTTTTTTAAATTTGCATAGAAATAACGTAAAATCGTTTGATTTTTTTTAAACCCTAATAACTAAAAAACTATTAAAGCAAGGTATAGGAAATGGTAATACTGATCGACGTAGAATTTAATTCTACATCAAAGTGTAAAGTAAAATATGGGGCACTGCATTTAAGAAAATCGAGTTTTGATTGTTTGAAGTTGGACTAAATGGAAGGTCTAATTTAAACACCCTATAGATCATTGAACAATAATAAAAGCATCGTTGCAAAACCTAATGATTATACTGACCATAGTGCCAACACCGATAATTTATTTTCTAAAAAGATAGCTACAAATGATTTCTAATGTTATGGTGCTAATGACCAAAATTTCAAAAAACCCGAAATCGCTCAAAAAACGGCAAAATATAGATATAGGGAAATAATAGATATAAGGAAGTAGGTGTGGTTACTTCCGGTATAACCGGAAGTGCGGCCATCTTGAAAATGTTTTCATCAAATTCGTCATAGACCTATTAGCTTATATAGACCTATTAGCTTTTATATTAGCTTATGTCAAAATTTTCAAAAATCACAAGCTTCTGTTCATCAAAAGTTCCATAAATGGGAAATTTATCCTGAACAGTTAGATTGCCATATTAACCTCAACGGAATTCTTTCTATGGAGTTATCTGAAAAATAACAGTTTTTCAAACAAATCCTATATTTTTTGGAACTATGTAATTTGTAAATTTGGTTATTTACATAAATCCGAAAGCTTTTCGAAGTATGTTTTTTTGTTTTTATAGCTATTCTTTTGAAACGCTGTTCGTTTACTACAATGGACAAAAAAAACTCAGAAAAAAGAAAAGACTCGCTTTCTATATCTCATTTTAATATAGTTCCATAAACGGGAAATTTATCGTGACCTGACCCGCGACCGCTCTCCCTCTTGATCTCTCTTTTTAATTAATTACGGCCAATAAATTTCCGAATACTTCATCCCGGAGATCTGATACGATGATACACGTAGCAACCGCAACGGCGGCGCTGCGTTCCTCTTCTTTTTTCTTTTTTCTTAGGGGTTATACACATCCGAATGTTTTGTGAGCCCGCGGTGGCATTCGGTGGTCCACCCTCGCTTTTCACCTGTTGAATCTTATTTGCAAGTCAAATACGGACGCGCAATGTGTTGCACGTTAGCGTGAGTAAAGGATAAGTCGCGGTTACCTCCTTTTGTGTGTTGTGCTTCCCGGGCACTCGATTTTGTTTTACTTTCCTCTGCGATCCCGCGGCCGACTCGATCTTCCGATTTAGATAAGTTTCGGCTCGGACAAATTGTTTGGAATTAATCGACCGAATAACGAAATTTAGCTTTTTATGTTATATTAAATATTAGTATGGCTTTTTGATTTAGCATTTTCCTTTGGTTAATCGCTCTTCAATTTTTTTAAAACGAAAATATTTGATTCGCATTTTTTTGTGATATTAATTCGGCTATTACTTTCATTACCTGTTCGGGTTAGATCAAATGTGTGGAATAGTATAGAAGCAAATTTGTATTGTGAAAATTAGTCTGAATGTGGCGGAACGATCGTCATTCAGACGAAATAAACATAAAAAGTTAGACTGTTTAAATATCGGATTTTTTTTTTTGTATTTAACCTGTGCTTATTTATATAGAGTTTAAAAACTATAATTAGGGTTCCGAACGTGTGCTGTAACGCAGGGCCGGACTCGTAATCCGTCATGTTATTGACGGAAGATAAGAGATCAAAGAGACAGGAGTAAACATGTGTTAATAATGTACATACCTATTGCTTGTGTCATTCAGAAATATCGACTGTCCTCATTGCTTGAAGTACTTTGCCACAACCAGTAGTCTTTCTGCATTTATTTTCGTTAAATGTGAGCGATTTGACCTGAATATATGGTTCTAGAGGGAAAATGATCGTTCCACTATTTACAAGTTAAAGTTGCAAATCCAAATAGTTGACATGGAGAGAGGACGACACAACACGTACATAATTTTCACAAATTTCGCAAAGTTGTGTGTATTACTAACAGTTTTTTTGTTGTCACTAACATCAGTACATTATTATTTTTTACATCTACAGAGGACATACTTGTACACGTGTTACTACTATTTCTATACATTAAGCCGCTGTTTGCAAAACCCGTTTATTAGCTATCAATATCGACATTAACAACCTTTGTTAACAATGTTTGTTGTTTCGTCCACTGTCAGCCACAGAAATTTATTACGTACGTCTTTTTTGATATTTCCCATAACACGTTGATATGTATTCTGTAAATATGTTGTACGCAATGTATGGCTACTAAGTAATCGAAAATCGGATACATATTTGGCAAAAAAACGTAAAAAATAAATATTGTCGACCACGTTCCGCGCAAGGCTACATACGTAAAACATTATGCACAAATCAAATCGTTTCTCTTTTCTAACCGTACCAGGTATATTTTTTTGATGGATATTTGAATCTAAATGTCTTTTACACTCTCGGCGATCATGAAATATATATCGACGATTGCAAGAAATGCATAAGTATTTATTGTATGACAAAATAAATATTACCAATTATCAATGATTAAATAATAACTTGTCGGTTGAATCGATCTCTTTGGCTTTTAGTCTCTGCAAGATTGTTTATTTCTTTAGATGTTTATAAATTTAGTAATTTAACAGCAAGAAGCACGTTAAGTAAATAGAGACAATATCTATGTATAAATAACAAAAGTAATATATTATTGATGTGTTGGTTTCTGTTTAATCTTAGTTAATAGTTAATAAACATACTTTTTAATGTATATAATGCTTATCTGTTTGATTTTTATTCCAAGAATTATTTATATTTTATTTGATTAAATTCCATAATAATAGCATTATTATTTTCATATATTTAAATCTCTCGCGGGAATTACAGCGGGATCCCGTTGTTTTAAAGGCGAATTTACCGCAAATTTCCAGCTGGAAAAAAAGATTGCAGGACTGCAAACCATAGTAACGATTGTGCCATTATTGCAGAAATCCACACAAAATCAAGTAACATAATAAAGTAATCACTCGCGACAAAAAATTGTTTTCAATGCGGTGGTCGACCCGTTTACCCCACCGGTAGGTCGCTATCGGAAAAACAGTCTAAGGGATAACATTCTACGCACGGACAGTGGCGTCGGTATACAGTGGCAAGAAATATGCACTTAAAAAAATACGGTTTATGCTTTAATTATCATACAGTTGTATAGTGCCGGCTCTGCGTGACAGCATACTTTCCTGGGCCTTAATTATAATTCATGTACCTTAACAATGTTTTTTTTTTGTAAAATGTTTCCTAGGAATATACCCCATCAAAGAATGTTCCTGAACTTTTTTTTTCCTTCAATTTCATAAAACTGTTGTATATAAAATCGTGATATTTAACAATCAATCTCCTGCAAACTTATTATATTCAATAATTGATTTACAATTATTTACCCCAATAATATATTATTGGGGGTGTGGAATGCTGAGGGGTGGGAGTGAATATGACTTTTACTTATCTGTGTATTTTTTTGCATATTACTTCCACATTCACGTAGTGGAGTGGAAGTATAGTATTCATGGGTTTCTAAAAATTTGTATTGGCTAAATAGGTTTAAAATATTCTGAAACATCGAGATTTTAAGTTTGAAGGAAAAAGAAATTTCTGTCTCTGTCAGTTTATATATTTTTTTACCATATCGCAATAGTTAGAATGAGTTAAACTGACTATTACCATTAACATATATGTTTCTCTTTAAGGCAATAAAGGCGATAGTTTAATAAAAAAAAAAAAAAAAAAAAAAAAAAAAACACTTCCAATTGGTTAACTCAATTTGCTAAGCCTAGGCCGATTGTTATTCGATAATTTAAAAAAAAACTGCAGTTCATTGGATCCGCTCCGCTTCTTTTGCAATAATTTAGCTTCATTATTATAATAAGGCAATACTGTAGCTAATCCTTATAATTTTTTTTTAAGAAAGCATCCGTAACAAATAAATTAGTTAGTAATAGTACATTGGGCTGTGAAAAGTTTCCATGGATTATTCTTTCAGACTGAGGGCGAAATATTTTAGTTATTAAATATTAATAATTTTCCGCTTTTCACACCACAAACTGTTGGAAATGTACACATTATTTTCCATTTTCATTATGTTATAAAAAATCTTGGTACGCAACTGTCTGTTTCGAAAGTAAGAAATGTTGTAAGAAAAATTTTTTGCAATTCTGTTGCCCCAATGTTGTCCCAATGGTGTCTTCTACTAAGCATTTTTGTACAAAGGATGCAAGCAGTCGCATACACAGATAAGTTGCACATTTAGCTTACATGAAAAAACATTGAATATTCACATATCATAGCAGCTCATTAACAACTTTATGTTTCTATCACACCGATACCAGAAATTCACCTTATTGCATGAACTACGGTATAATTAAGTAATGGTGCGAACAAAAGCAACAAACCTCGATGTTTATACAATATGCCGATTTTTGAGAACAGTTATATATGGAGGACATAGTCACAAGTAGTAATCTTCATTTGAAAGCAATTTTAAGTAGTATCGTTATTAAAATATTTATATTCGTATAATATTTTGTTTAGAGCTATGTTCATAGAATTTTAGGTAAAGGTTTGCCTTAAATTATGCCCAATAAAAAAGTACCGCTTGCTATCACTTTACTTTTTTAATACCACGCAAGCTTTATGTCTAAGAAATATTATGGTAAAAAATTAGCTCCCACCATGAACCGTTTTCTACAATATGACCTATTGCTTACAGGTAGGTACTCGTTCCGAGCTAGTTCCTGTGACTGTAAAAAATAAATTATCCTTAGTTTTACACTGTCAATATTTTTCAATATTGACGGTATTAAGTTCTTCTAAGTGTACTGAAAAATTTCAATGTTAGTATATATTGGACACCTATCACATATCTTTATCAAGTGTCAGAGGACTCTATGAAATGATTAAATGTAACCTCAAAAAGTTTGTTATCAAAATCTCTCAGTGTCTTAACTCTGTACTGTGTCTGTCTTTTTGGAATGTGTCTGGAGTCATCCTATAGTACATGACAATGCATGACAAACCTCTTATCATATAAGAGGTTTGCCAATTTGAAATGCCATTGTATGAAATGCCATTGTAATGGTGTTTTTGGAGATTCAAAGCAGGTTCCGAAGGTTGACGCCGTTTCAGATATAAATAGTAACATCACTTTTAAAGTGTATATTGTTGAATTTAACATATGTGTTGGTAAAATTAGGTTGCCGTTTTGGGCACAATTTAAAAAGTTGCACGAAGATCCAGATATAGATAAAGATATAGAGGATAAAATATAATAATTTCTTCACGCTACAATCCCAGGTGGTACACCTAGGAGATTAGTGGAGAGTTTTCCAGCAACGGCTGATCATAATGAAAAAAATAGTAGAATGCAGTCAATTTGGTAGATAAGACAAAAATGAAGTAAAACATTTACAAAAGATTTTCTTGACTGCAGATAAAGTTTTGGTATGAGAACTGTTAGTCATTAACACTTCTCTTAAGGAAACCCCCTCATGTATCTTGTGGAACTTTGGTTTCGGTTAAGTTAGCCCAATTTGAGAGAATTCCTTCAACAATTCTGAATCAGCAGTTACCTAACACATCCACATACTTAACACAAATCAGCTATACTAGTATAATTAACTGATAAAATGCCCTTCTTCTTCTCAGGATGAATGTCTGTAACAAGCTTCACTATCGTATGATTTGTTACAGAAGAGGTATTTGTTAACATCACAATATTTAATCAGAGCGCTTACAAATGATACCTCAGAATTCTTAAAACCCTCGTATTTTAACGTTTCATTAGAATCCTTGAGAGGAGAATATCTACTAACAGTATTCAAACCAAATCCTTCTGCAGTCAAGAAAATTCATATTGGGTCATATTTCCCAATCCGTTTTTCTCTTTTTCCATATTTCCCAATAATTATTTTTCACAAAAAACTTTATTTCCCAGTAGTTCTTTTTCCCAAATGCTCTATTTCCCAATGACGCCTTTTCCCAATTATTTCTATACTTAATCGAATTTATAACCTTATTTACTTGTCAAGACTGTCACATCATATGACAGCTATTGTTTATTTTACAAATTGTAACAGTCACTTGTCAAAAGTTTAACATAACCGAAAAGCTTAGACATGACCGCTATATCTATCTCTCATAGCCAGTAGATGACATTTTTTTTTGGATGTCTCTATATTTTCTGTTTCAATAAACATTCTACTTCTACCGTCAAATGTTTTTGAAATCTGTCACATTAGTCTTCCGTAATCCGTTTCTGTTGCCGTAGTTATGGCTGAATTAATTAAATCAAGGGGAAAAGGTCACTTTCTACACATTGACGGTATTTATATTACAAACATTCGGAAAGCGGTGGTAGCGTATATTGGATTAGCCGAAAAAAGGAAAGAATGTGGTCGCGATACCCTTCTCGACTTGGAACATGTATGACGCGGTTCTCCAGCGTTTTTTCCGGACCAACAATCTGTCCGAAGGTTGCACAATCGCTTCCATGTTGTTGTGGGCCAAAGTCATCCCAGCATGTATGCCTTCTATTCTGAGCTACAAAAGGAGCAAAGCCGACACAGAAAGCATGTTGCGAGAGCTAGAGTTGGGCCAAACTATTGGCCCAACTGGCCGATTGAAGAAACCTCAATCGGCCAACAGACAACGGATTGACGAGAGGATTTTTAATATAGTGTCAAAATAGGATGACTACAAGAAGGAAGAATATTGGACTACCTCAAGGCCATCGGATCGAATATACATTTCTAACTCGCGAAATTTTGTAGAACAGCACTGTGTAGAATATTGTAAAAAATTTTTCTAGAAAATTAATCGTTAGAAAAAATAGTCACTGGGAAAAACTGTCTTTGGGTAAAATAGTCCTTGGGAATTTCGGCTTGGCAAATATGGATTGGAAAATTCGGATTGGGAAATGTGTACCCCATTCAAGAAAATCTTTTGAAAACTGAAATAAAATTTCTGTAAGACATGTGCGGGATCCTTTAACATCAAATATAAAATAGACACCATGATAAAGAATGTCCTAAGTGTGTTAATTATAATAATCGTAAAATACTGAATAATAGTAATGGTATGTAATGGTATAGTAATGGTATAATAATAATTAACAAAAGTAATAATATAATAATCCTAAGGAATAAGAGTAATAGTATAGTAATTCTAAAATAGTGAAGGAAAATAGTATACTGTATATCTAGTAGAAAAAATAACGGATTCTCGGCCTACGATACAAAAAAAGCAACGAAACACTAGAGTATAATTTTCCTACGTAGTGTACATACTATTTTTTGGTGTCAAAAATTAATAACAATTAATAAAATAAATATAAAATCAGGAAATTCGACTATAAAATACATGTACATATTCTTTTTCGGCCATCAAAAAAAATTCCCTTACTGTCTAAAAGCAACCTAACCGGTTGCTTAGTAACGGCAAAAAATACTGGAATTTGTCATTTTGCGGCGTCAAAACTTCCCAGAAAAATTTCAATTTTTGAACGATCGCAGAAAAAAATATCGCTTGGTTTATTTTATTATCCAAAATTTGATCCATTATTATGTTTACCGTTATTATCTCTTACGGTTACCTACATATATTCTTCCTTAATAATAGACACTTCCTCCCTCTATTCAATCGATTCGCGAACAGTTTCCGAGGATTTCGATTATTCAGGATCAAAAAAACCACCTCCGTAACCCCTCATTGTTGCGCGACTATAATTACAGAAGTGGGTCATGTCATATTTACTTATTCGGATGAGGCATATGTCGATTTCGGAAGGGGGCCACATAGGAAATAACGGTTAGATAGTACGGTTACCCTATCGGCGTACTTGCACGACATGTGGCACGATATTTTCGTGTAACGGTTGGTGGTTCGCAGGTAAACGCAGGTTCGGATTTGATTTTATTCCAGGTGATTCGCACCCCCGCCCGCCCTCGCAGAGATTACATATACACGGTGGAGACTTTAACTGGAATATATTCGCTAGCGGAGTGTTGTGAATGATTTTTCAAAAAAATTCCCGAGACACGTCAACTTTTAAATGTATTTACCTACATTTTGCAAGTAATATGAAAAAATATAGCCCTTCAAGGGGTGGCTGAAACCACCCTCGACATGATTTTTTCAAATGCAACCCTATGGCTTGTGACCCCTCATTGTAAAGCTGGTGGAAAGAGGAATCCAACGCACTGATCAAATTTTAATTTTTAGTATGTTTGTAGGGTTGCATACAATTAAAACAATTTAAAAATTAAATTTATTTTCAACGTAACAATTGTTCAAAATGTGCACCATTCACTTGTTGGCAGCATCCCAGTCTGTGGTAGGTTTCGTCCCTTACATTATGCAACATTTGCGGTGTTATTTTTCCGATTTCCTCTCTTATCCTTTCCTGCAGATCTGCTATGTTGTTGGGTTTCTGAATGTAAACCATACTTTTAAGATGTCCCCACAAAAAGAAATCCAGTGGTGTAAGATCTGGAGATCTTGCTGACCACTCAATATTACCTCGCCTCCCAATCCACCTACCGGAAATAATTCTGTCCAGATACTGACGAACAATGGCAGCATAGTGTGGTGGGCCCCATCTTGCTGAAACCATAACCTCTCGTCGGTCAAGTTAGGGTTTAAGGGGTTTGGAAATAAATGACATAGCACTGGCATTAGTTCGTGCTGGAGTAAACGCAAGTATCTTGCTCCATTAAGAGTGTCATCAAAGAAAAATGGTCCTACAATTCTATCTTGTATTATTCCGGCCCACACATTAGTTTTCTGTGGGCGCTGAGTATGAAGTTCCCTCATCCAATGGGGGTTCTCTTCAGCCCAGTAACGACAATTTTGGCGATTTACGTGCCCATTTAATGTAAAAGTAGCCTCGTCAGAGAAAACTATCCACTCTAAAGATAACTGGTTTTGATCAATACAAGTCATCAATAAATCGCAAAATTCCACTCGTCGATCTGGATCATCTTCAAGTAGCTCTTGAACAGCTTGCATTTTATATGCCTCAATATTGTGTCTCTCGATATTGTGCCTCAATTTTACTAATGGTACCTTGATTTAGTGGTGGCAAGTCAGGATGCGTTTCTCGAAACAAGCGAACAACTTCGCATTGAGTTCGCGCCCAATCACCATATCCAATCATCATCAAAATTTCGATTTTTAGTGATTCAGTTAAATAAGACATTTTCACCAATTTGAAATAACACTTCGTTTCAAACTCTGAATACAGCATACAAACTAAATTACTCTTTGCGGCCGTGTAAAAACACTAGCAAAAAAATAACAAATATCAGTTGTGGCAAAAAATTGCTTGGAATTTTTTGTGGGGACATATAAAAAGTAAGGTTTACATTCCAAAACTAAACAACACACATTTTGAGTACGAAATTGTTGTGTTAAAAATAAATTAAACTATAAAATTACGTTTCAATTGTATGCAACCCTACAAACATACTAAAAATTAAAATGTGATCAGTGCGTTGGATTCCTCTTTCCACCACTTTACAATGAGGGGTCACAAGCCATAGGGTTGCATTTGAAAAAATCATGTCGAGGGTGGTTTCAGCCACCCCTGAAGGGCTATATTTTTCACATTACTTGCAAAATGTAGGTAAATACATTTAAAAGTTGACGTGTCTCGCGAATTTTTTGAGAAATCATTCACCACCCCGCTAGCGAATATATTCCAGTTAAAGTCTCCACCGTGTATATATATATTTTCGACAAGTACTGAGGTGATGCAATACGCACATCGTTATTATTGCCATTTTTGTAAAACTTATGAGTATTTGAGCAAGTTTTTATAAAGTACTCGATAAGGGACGCCGGAATTTTTGGGGACTAATTTGACTATTCAGATTCGAATCCAGACAACTCTGTTCATTTGTAAAACCATTTAATTTCAGGTGTCGTTGATTATTTGATTGTCAATGTCAACAATGTCGACAATGTCAACAATACAGTAAACTATTTAAAAATATTTCCAGAACTCATACACATTACCAAAGTGCTAACACTACTTATAATTATAAAAAGTCCAAATCCTATTTATTTGCAAAAAAAAACATAACAAGAATCGAATGCACAACCTTCATTTCAGTAGTGTAATTAACATTAACATTTAACATTAAAACTTCTTTATTTGCTATTTCATATCTCACATCTACAGAGGAATTTGCGCACGGAGCTGTTCATTATGTGCATTATAGAACTTTGGGCAGGGGGTGAACATATCATCAAGCGGTCAACCCCCGCGCAATGGTAGATGCGAACCCTGTTTAGACCTCTTTTTAAATTTAACTTAACCTGCCCTGTCCTATTTAGTTTCAGGGCTAACGAGTTCATTTGCGTCGTAGCGCTCGATCCGTTATTTGAACATAACACTCACATAGTAAAAGATACGATTAACATCCAGGAAACAATTGTACTAAAAACCTGTTTAAAGTAGTGTAATAGTTTTACCACTGCGCCAAGCTAGCTCATAACGACAGAACGTTGAACCAGAATGTCTATGGTCCAGAACCGATGTCCAGTATCCAGAACCGATATATGCCAAATGACAACCGAAATCCGAAGCAAGAAATGAAAAAAACGTTGACCACTAAATTAATTGACCACTAGAAATGCGACTTTATAACCTTGCTGCTCCAGTCTTTTTTAAAACGGCCCTACAAAAACTGCACTCTGCGGCATATGGATTTTACTGATGAACGGTGTTTTGATCTATCATTCATCAATTATTTGGACTCCAATAATCCAATGTGGTGTACGTAGTAGGGGAGGGGTTAGATGGTCAGTGGTTGAAGGGTCAAAGGGGTGGTTGTTTGAGGTACATTGGGTGAACTACAAGAGTAAATTGTTTTAGATTCAGAAATCAGTTATATGTCCCCTATCCCCTGGGGGGTGGTTTTTGGGGTTGAAGGAGGGGTTATGGAGTTTTGTGCCCATTGCGACTTTTAATGTACATGAAGGTTAGATGGTCAGAGGTTGAAGTGTCATTGGTTGCCTACGTGGTAATTCAGTAATTAAGAAAATCTATAGGATGGGTCGTGGTGGGGGTGGGAGATGTAGGAGGGGAGGGAGTTAGATGGTCGGTGGCTGAAGGGTCAAAGAGGTGGTTGTTTGGTGTAGTCGTGGACTACAAGAATAAATTGTTTTACATTCAGAAAGCAGTTATCTCGCCCTAGCCCCTTGGGGGTGGTTTGTGGGGATGAAGGAGGGGTTATGGGGTTTTGTACCCATTGAGACTTTTGATCTACATGTTGAGAACTATCAACCTGCAAAATATCAAGAAAATTAGCCATAAGCCATTTTCCATAAGAAAAGTGCGGGGTCCTGTATAGATCTGTTAAGGTTTCGGATATCTATTTTATACCTAATCATATGTACATAATCATACCTATAAAGTTTTTTTATTCACTTGAAAACTACATAAAAATAATTTCAGAAATATTTTGCAAGCTGTTTCCAAGATTTTCTGGTGAGACAGATGTTTTTTAAATTTATGTTTTGTTTCATTTTTATATTACATAAATCTGATGTCATTCCATAAAGTCTGCTTTAAACATACCAATTTATTCACAATATTTAGAATTTATTTTTCTATAAATTGTCCGATTTTAGTCTGTTTACACTTTGCAATATTTCTAAAAATGTATTGACCAATTTCAATACTGCCAACTCACAATTACTAAAACCCAAGAGTTATCATAGGTTTGTCCCTAAGAGAAATTACTTTTCTCATTATGAAGTTGGTACAATGAAATAAATGTAAAAAGTTACTAAATATCCCTAAAATTGGCCAAGAAATTGGCGTTATGATCAAGATAAAAGTTTATTTTCCTACATCTGTTTGATAAATGAAATTGAAAACAATTTTTTAAATAGCGTTTCTCTTTTTTGTATATATTAATTACCATTTTACGTTAATTTAAACATATGCACATATTATCTGAATGAATACAAGAATGATATAAGAATTCATTAGGTTGATGAATAAGGGCATCAATCCATAAACGTTAATTTATTACACCGATGAAAAATTTATTTTAACAATGAATTATTATTTGATAATCGGCATCCATTGAGATTGTGAACAATATTTTTTTCAGTACACTGCCCCAGAAAATATTTTAATTTGCCACATATATCTATTTAACAGTTAATTACGCTTTAGCCCAGGGTAACGAAATCAGTACTGCACAAATAAGTCAGCAGGGCTATGAATAACCTACTCCATAACCCAAAATAATGGATACAAGTCCGTTCACGATAAGGGATAAAGAATGCGCGCCGCAAGGTAGATAGATGGCCGTGGAAACGTAGAATAGCCCAATCAACGGGGAGAAAACCGGTCACTAATTGTTATCAGCAAACAAAAAATATGGTCGTATAGAGAGATAAATTCTAAGAAAGATCGAGTTTTAATGGCGAACATAACAAAAAAAATCGCAAAAGTCAAAAAAACGGTTTTTTGCAAATACAAAAAAAGCTTCAAGTCCTACATAAAAAACATCAAAATTCGCGTTTTCGTATTTTTGCTGTATAAACTCCAATTTTGTTTGAACAGACTTCTTGTTAACTAGAAATACAGCCCAAGACAAGCGAAAAATGACCCTTTTTTCAAATATTAAAAAAAGTTTAATTTTTTTAGTATAACGATTTTTTAAAAAAGACATTTTCAAAAATCAGCTTTTACAGAGGCAAAAATGATCGTACAGAAATGATCGTGGGCTCATTTTATTCGCGAAGACTTGTACTTTCATGCTATTAAAAAACCAAATCGCTTTTATTTAATTTTTTGCATAAAAAAATGCGTTGTAAAATTGTATCAATCGAACGTATACGCCGCTGTCCGGAATTAAAAAAAAAATATCTCGGCTCCCTGAAGTCGTAGGACCTTCATTTTTTTGAAATGCGTGTTTTGAATGGCAGTTTTCAAATATGCAACGGCCAAAAATGTAAAACCAAAATTAAAACAGTTATTCGAAAAAATGACACAATTTTACAACGCATTTTTTTTACGCAAAAATTAAATAAAAGCTATTTGGTTTTTTAATAGCATGAAAGTACAAGTCTTCGCAAATAAAATGAGCCCACGATCATTTCTGTACGATCATTTTTGCCTCTGTAAAAGCTGATTTTTGAAAATATCTTTTTTAAAAAATCGTTATACTAAAAAATTAAACTTTTTTGAATATTTGAAAAAAGGGTCATTTTCCTCTTGTCTTGGGCTGTATTTCTAGTTAACAAGAAGTCTGTTCAAACAAAATTGGAATTTATACAGCAAACATACGAAAACGCGAATTTTGACGTTTTTTTTAAATTTTTCTCAAATGTTTATGAACCGATTTTTTCGTTCATATCTCATTCGACGCACATTTTTAAGACCTACAACTTTCTAATTTAACTTTCTTGTGTAGGACTTTTTTTTGACACCGTTTTTTTGACTTTTGCGAATTTTTTTGGTTATGTTCGACATTAAAACTCGAGTCGCAAAAAACGCTATCTTTCTTTGAATTATTTTCTCTATACGACCATATTTTTTGTTTGCTGATAACAATTAGTGACCAATTTACATGGGGGCTTTCGCTCGTTGATTGGACTAGAAGGATATACGAATGATCGCGGTCGGCGCGCTGCGCGGCGCTGCAACAAAATTCCCACAGTACACCGCGCCATATGCTTTGCACGTTACTATTTACGTTGGAGGAAACACTGATTACGCTCATTGTGCCCTTGTGTGTGAATAAGTGGCCAGAGATATGGCCTGCGATAATTTTTCATTTATCAGCGTAGTACACAACTTGTTCTATGAGGTAACATATTATCTCGCGTCAGTCTTCGGCATCTTAGATTATTTATTGCTTCGGACGTGGTGCACAAAGGAATGTTTCCTGTCGTGCCGTTTGTCGCACAGATGATACTGCATGACAGAAAACATATTACTTAATAATTAAATAAAAATAACTGCTTATTCAAAAAAAAATTTCACACCCATTTATTTCAGATGTTTTTACATTGCCTCACATTTTCTTCTCTTCTCTTACACAAAATCATTAATACACATTTAAGAATAGGGTATTTAAATTTCTATAATCCAGAAATCAATAAAATAATAACCAATATCTCACAGTATCATAATATCGAAAAGTCCTCAAAGCATGCCACTCCACACGTCTTGATTGATTACTCTCAGAGTTATCAGGTCCTGAAGTTTTTATTATGAAGCAAATTAAAAATATTGTAATCACGCCAGAACAAAACGCTTTTATAATCGAGTAATTTTAAAATAGATGAAAGGTTGATGGTAATTAAATTTATTCGACACGGGAAGCCTCTATATATTATATATTATATATTATATATTATATATTATATATTATATATTATATATTATATATTATATATTATATATTATATATTATATATTATATATTATATATTATATATTATATATTATATATTATATATTATATATTATATATTATATATTATATATTATATATTATATATTATATATTATATATTATATATTATATATTATATATTATATATTATATATAAATGAATTGACGTTTGTTAGTCTCACTAAAACTCGAGAACCGCTGGACCGATTTAGCTAATTTTGGTTTTGAAATATTTGTCCAAGAAAGGTTCAAAAGCTGAGAAAACATGAAGAAATTGCAAGGAAAATAGTAAAAACAACAATTTTATTTTTTCACACAAACTGTTCGTACCTGTCAAACAGGGTGCGTTCAGAAATTAATTTGCGACTAAACTTGTAAAGAGAAATTCAGAAATCAATTTATTTACTCCTTTATCACCGTTCTACCGATCACCATGAAAATTGGCATGTATAGAGGCGGTACGAAGTTCGCCGGGTCAGCTAGTAGTATATAAAAATGAATTGACGTTTGTTAGTCTCACTAAAACTCGAGAACGGCTGGACCGATTTGGCTAATTTTGGTTTTGATATATTTGTAGAAGTCCAAGGAAGGTTCAAAAGGTGAGAAAATATGAAGAAATTGCAAGGAAAATAGTAAAAACAACAATTTTATTTTCCCATACAAATTGTTCGTACCTATCAAACAGGGTGCGTTCAGAAATTAATTTTGTGACTAAATTTAAAGAGAAATTCAGAAATCAATTTCTTACTGAGGAGGGATAATTTTACGCACAGCCTTGGGTGATGTGGATCTGTGGGTACCAAAGGATCCTCGTGTTTAGCAGTTTCACAATGAATGGTGTGGGAAGAAATCACTAAATGCAATAACCTATTATTAAAGTTGGTTACGGTGTTGTGTTGAATTAAATGACAATAATTAATAAATTCGATAAAACAGGAAGTTGTTCTTGATAATTGGTTTTCCATGTAGTATTTTTGTAGGAAGGTTAAAATCTCCCAAGATAATTACTCTTCCCAAATTTTGTGATTTTCAATCAGCTCCAGAAAATCATCCAATTCATCATAACTTGAACTAGGTGGGATGTATACCAGTATTAGGAACAACGGAAATCTGTGTTGGCAATTAATTTTGACGCATATGAAGTCTATTTTTTCCACAGGACATGTAATGTTGTATAGTTCAGACAAGGGAATCATTTATAGCAACCATAACTGTGGAGTTATGGAAGTTTTGGAAAATTTCGGGGTGGCCCAAATTTTCCAAAACTTCTGTCTTTCCTGTATACAACGTAATTTTCTGGAAAAAGCTAACTGTTGAACATACTTTCCCTGAGCCAGCTTTCTGTGATAGCAATAATTGAGTAGTTATGAATTGCAACGTTGTTCCGGAACATATGGGTTTTGGAATTAAGACCTCTACAGTTCTGATAATAAATTGTTAAGTTGGTGTTAACTGCAATACTGCTAGATGCATTTATACATTTTTTGGCTTGATAACTGGGATGCCATTGATGTATTTAATGAACAAGCTAGTCTCTCCATTTTCAGTGCGATTATTAAGTTCCAGCTTTACTTGCATGAAGTGGTTGCGCTGTAGAACAGTTTGATCCGATCGAATATAAATAGCTTTAAACTTTTGCGGTGTTTTAAGCTTCTTATTATTTTTAAGAAGATCTATTACATATTTAGTGTCGGGCAGTGTAATTTTTACAGGACGCGATTTGCCGTTTTCTATTAATTTTCCTAGCCGTTTTTTCGTGAATTCGTGATTGTTAATTTCCGGCATTATGTTGGATCATAATTTTTTTAACAAATCCTTCGAGATTTGTATTCTCAATAATTCCGAATATTATGGCATTTTTTCTCTCGTCGCTTTATTTCATTTATTTCATTTATAATTTGCATTGGATCTGAGTGCAAATTAGCAGATGCATTATTTTCCTTAATTGTGTAATTGTGTAGCATACTGATATCTTTGTAATATTGTTGGTCTCTTTCTTCGACGAACTTTTTAAGTTCAGCGACCTCTGTTTTTAGGCAGGTGATTTCTTTTTCATAGACTAGCAATTTTTCGTTTATACTGGACGAGACACTAGCAGACATCAGCTAAACTTTTTATAAAGAGCTTATTCATACACTATTGTTTTATTACAACGTCGGCTGCGGTTTTTAGCTCACTTAACTGGTCAGGTTAACTGGTAAGGAGGCATACTTTCAGCAGTACGGCACACTAATTCACGTCTCTTTTTGATTTAAATTTTTTTAGTAGAATTTTTCGAAGACGGGAGCGATGGGAGCGATGGCGAATGGACGGAATCTATGCACATTCGGGCGATCTTAAGCATTGGGCCGTTTCCGTCAATCATCGAGAAAATTTGTCTGACGCACACGAGTCGTTACTGCCCTGCGTTGAGGCACGAGAGACGGTTTTATGTTTTTTACTCCGCGCTTATAAAAAAGCCGATTGCCAGAATCCAGGTAAGCATGAAGATATACAGGGTTTGTCTGGAAAGTAATGTCAGTGAATGTTTTTTTCCCGAGACTGTACGCGCCAGCCCGCGCTTTACGTGCTGGGATTGTGATGGGGGGATCTGGCAACAAGATCCGACAAGCGTCAGTTGGCTACCGGTCCTTGTAGCGGTCGCATCACTCGTTCTTTGAGAGTCGTTACAGTGACCCGGTGCAAGAAAAAATGCAACGTTTGCTTGAGCAACGGAAGGCGATCAAGTTTTGTGTGAAACTGGAGAAGAGTGCTTCGGAAACCATTCCAATGTTGAAGAAGGCTTCGGCGTCGATTGTCTTTCGGACAGGCAAATTTTCCGGTGGCACAAGGCCTTCGCAGAAGGTCGGGAAGATGTCAACGCCGAGAACCGCGCTGGACGGCCTTCAACCTCCAGTTCCGACGACAATGTGAAACGTGTGCGTGGCTTGTTGAACACTGACCGTCGTCTAAGTGTCCGTTTAATTTCCGAAACATTAGGCATTACGAAGACCATTGTTCACGAAATTGTGTCGGAGTCTTTAGGAATGAGGAAGGTGTGCGCGAAGCTCGTGCCAAAAGTGCTAACGGACGATCAAAAAGCGAGGCGCGTCGAAACCTGCCAAGAACTTTTGGACACCTGCGAAGACAACCCCGCTCTCCTTGATGACGTCATTACCGGGGATGAAAGTTGGGTCTTTGAATACGATCCGGAGACGAAGAGCCAAAGTGCGGAAGGAGTCCCTCGCCCCAAGAAGGCCAGGATGTCCAGGTCAAAGATCAAGATAATGCTGATTGTCTTTTTTGATTGCCGGGGATTGGTCCATCATGAGTTCGTTCCGCAGGGGACAACCGTAACCGAAAAGTTTTACGTCGATGTGCTGAAGCGGCTGAAACGCAGGGTGAATCGCGTCCGCCCAGATATCTCAAAATCCTGGAAGCTTCACCACGACAATGCGCATTCGCACACCTGCTTCCTCGTGGCCGATTACCTCGTCAAGGCAGGCATCACCGTTGTTCCCCAGCCTCCCTACAGCCCCGATGTGCTCCCCCCTCCCAGACTTTTTTTTGTTTCCGCGCCTCAAAACCCCAATGAAAGGACAGCATTTTGGTTCGGTGAAAAACATTCAGAAGGCTTGCACCGACGCTTTAAAGGCGATTCCGGAAAACGACTACCGCGCGGATTTTGATGCGTGGAAGACCCGCTGGAACCGATATGTGGAGGCAAGAGGAATGTAGGTTGAAAGTTTCTAAAGATTTGTACACATAGAACCAATAAAAACCATTTGTCAAAGCTCACTGACATTACTTTCCGGACAAACCCTGTATTCTTATTGCTATTATGTCTATGCTTATTACATACCTAGATTCGTCTTCTTTCCAGTGCTATTCGTTAAATTGTGATTGAAAGTCGAATAAGATATTTGCGCTATTACTTTTCAAAATGGTGGTCAGCAGGTAATGGGAGCCTACATGGCTCTCACTACCCGACATAGCTCTCATTACCCCGTTATAGTTCACAATGTATTTTTAGGACATTTTAGGTTTATATTTGATTTTTTTTTTTGTTTTAGATGCCGCGTAAAAGAGATCGTATCACAAGAAAAGCTTCTTGGACAGTAGATTCATTAGAAAATGCAATCACTACTCTATCACTACTCTATATATCTACTAATATATCTACTAAATCACTACTCTCAGGAGAGTAGCATTTCGTTGTACAAAGTATTTCAGGAAACTGGCATACCTTACAGCACTTTAAAGAAGAGTTACAGTTTAGCGAAAGCTAATGAAGATAGTTACAAAAACTCTCCTAAGCTGGGAAGACATACTGTATTTACTTCTGAGCAAGAAAATATACTGGCTGACCATTTTCAGACTATGCGAAATACATTTTATGAACTGACGAGAGAACAATTTAGTAAAATATGTTACGGCATAGCTAAACAACTAGGTATTGCAGAAAGGTTTAACCATGTCAATAAAACTACTGGAAAAGATTGGCTGCTTGGATTTTTACAGCGTCATCCTGATCTGAGTATCAGAAAGCCCGAAGCCACCAGTATCAATAGAATACTCGGATTTAACAAGACTGAGGCAACACTTTTTTTTTTTGATAATTTGGAGAGATTGATGATGGAATACAAGTTGATGACATTGGTGTGACGACCGTCCAAAAGACTGAGAAAACTATAGCTCCCAAAGGGCAAAAAACGCGTTGGATCTGTTACGTCGTGGGAAAGAGGTAAGACCGTCACAATAATATGTGCTATGAGTGCTTCAGTGTCTTTCATTCCCCCTTTTTTTCATTTTTCCTCAACAACGTCACTCACCATATCTGGAAAAAGATGGAGCTATTTACATATGTTCTCATAATGGCTGGAACAACGAAAACATATTCATTTTATGGCTAAGTCATTTTATAAAACACACCAAACCTACTGCTGAAAGACCAGTTTTGCTAATTTTGGATAATCACAACAGTCATTCGACTCTCGAAGCCTGGGAATTAGCAAAAGAGAACCACGTCATAATGCTTGTCATTCTCATTGCCAATCTCATGACTTAATTTACACACCTCGTATAACCTAACTTAACAGTTCCAATCCACACCAAGCTAACCTAAAGCATAACCTAACCTAACTTAACCCAAGAGTTAAGTAAACGTAACCCAGTCTTATGACTAACCAAACCAAGAAGTAAAAAATCTCGAACACCCAGAAGTTTTTCGAATATGTATCAATATTTATTCGTTCTTAATATAGATCTCCAATATTTCCTCCATCTATTTATTACACATTTCAAATCGATTATAAATGGACCATCAAGTTCACGGTCAATTATCGATTAAACTATTAATGATCTCAGTTGCTCAAGGCATTGCAAATTAACTAAATTACGTTTGCAAATAAACTAATAGACTCAATCTGCCTGCGGTTAAAATATATTATGTATCTACATATCTGTGAGAAGACGTACATAATCTACTCATCTAAGTTTAAAAAAATATATGCGTTAGGTCTACTTTACAGCGTATCTCTGCTAGACATCTTTATTTCGTACAGACATTTGTTGTGTCTGACTTCATTTATCTCACGGAAAACAGATATCACGAATAATACTGTACGGATATTTACAATACGCACTGATGTCGAGATTAATATTTACCTCCTTATACCTGACAGAAAAATTAAGAGAAATAACGATTCACTCCCACTATGTTCTGGCACCGTTTTTATTCCTGTAATCAGATCAAGCTCTTGAAAGGGATACATTGTTAGTTTTTTTAATGTGTTGATATATCGGGGTGTTTTATGCATTAATCTAAAAATGTTTAGAATGGATTCAAAGCGAATGTGAATGGAGAAAAGAATAGGCAAAAAAATATTATACCTACTACAGTGTTATTCTATTTTGTGTCTAACCTACCGTAAAATTGTTTTCAATGTTTGTGAAAGAGAAATTTTTTTAGAGATTTATAGATTGTTTTGATAAACGAACCCTTTTAAGATGTTTATTTACTATTCTTTTTACCTTTGTATGTTGTTAATATTACTGTATGGTTCCATTAGCCAATGAAATAAGAATAATAAATAACGATTTTGTTTTTAATATAGCCGAATTTTAAATAATGAGGATTTTATATTTATTAATATTATTAAGAAAAAATTGTATGTCTAGAAAACTACAATGCCCTGACAGACCCCTGGGCGAGAAGCGGGTGGCCCTGTCTATTCCCTCATTATTTTGTATCCTTCCTTAAACCAATAGTATAATTCGTGGCTAATACACTTAACGTGTGAGGTCAATAATCATAAAAAAAAAATAAGAAAAAAAATATTTTTATGAACACTTTATTATTTATGTATTACATTTTGCTAAATCAATTCAAACGTTCAAAATGATTCCCTTGGACTGTTGCACAACGACGTAGAACTTGAAACTATCCAGAATGCGACTGCAAGTTGGTTACGCCATCTACGTCGTTGTGAAACAGTCCAAGAGAAGTATTTTGAACATCTGAATTGATTTGGCAAAGTGCAACAAAGGTACAGTCGTATTAAGTGAGCTGCAAGTGAGTGCAAGTTTTTTTTTTTTTTTTTAGTAGGGCACCCCGTAGTAAAAAAAATAATGCTTCCGACTGTCTGCTTTCCAGAATTATATTTTTTCATTCACGTGTGTTTTTATTAATTTTTATGAAAGGGCACATATTTGTTGCTATCAATTCATTTCGTAGATGTATTATGTGTTTACCTCGACAATAGCAGTCGCCCAGTAAAATATTACGTCCTAAACTTGATACGGCTTGTTGACACTGGACTGGACGACTGCTTCTGATAGTTTCAAAACCATCAACAAGTGATGCAAAAACAAATCTATTATTCGGTTTTACACTTTTCAAAACCCCCCGTCTTCCTTTCCCTTCGCCGGCGGGGGGGCCCCCAAAGTAAAAGAAAAGAAAACCCCCCCCCCCTAAACTCCCCCCCCCCCCCCCCTTTTTTAATTTTCCCCCCCCCCCCTTTTTTTTTTTTTCTTTGGGGGGGGGTTTAGTAATCTATTTAACAGGATATAAAAGAGTTGCATTTTTTATTATGTAAGTTCAAGACATAGGATCTGATAAATGAAAGACAGCTACACATCATAAAAGTAGTTGTGGAAACTAAATTGGCTCTATATAATCTCTAGGCATAAAACCCTAATTTTTTATTAAAAAAATAAATGGTAATTAATATGACAGTCTGTAATCTGTATGCCAAAGAACCAAAATAATATAATTGGATGAACCTCATCAATTTTATAATAAATCTGAACAGCCATCAACGTAGGACAGTGACAAGCGTGTCTAATGTCTCGGACAGTAGCAGGGTGAAAAATGTTAACTTACTTAATTTATATCTGATAGTCCTTCTGAATGTTTTAATGGGAAATCAGATAAGTAAATAGAAAATAAAATAGTACCGGATATAATAATAAACCGTTCCCGACATGTTCAACTTATGGGAGTTATATAATTTTTAATTAATTTTACTTTACAAGTTGCTAGATTACAAGCTGTAATCATACAAGTTTTAAATCAATCGGTTAAATCAATCAATCAATTTACCTCGTCATTAAATTATTGTCATTTAATTTTGTTTGTGATAAATAAAACATTTACTGAAATATGTAAGTCTTGTTACAATTACTTGTTGGGTAAAGCTCAATATTTAAACTTTTAAATGGTGGGAAAATAAAGGCATAATGCCACTATTCTTTTAAATTTGGACTATTCTTGATGTGAAAAACTGTACCAGTTGTTTTCCTAAAAGCATGAGTTTTGCAAATACAAACGTACTTGTTACCCAGAACAGAAAACAGTACCGTTATTATTTTATAAACAGTGTGAGTCATTTAAAACCAGGACACCCTTCTAAAACATACCTCTAAAATCATACGTGAAACTAAAAAATTATCCAAAAAAAGTTGTTTTCATTTGCTAAACTAAATGAAAGTAGTGAAAATATGTGCAAATACATATACATATATATATATATATATATATATATATATATATATATATATATATATATATATATACATATCTACCGGCATTATCAAGCCCGAAAAGGCATGTGAATAAGTCGATGGGAAGCCCGACACCTACTTATGAAGCCCGGTCTCGGGCGTCGTAAAACTTTCGTGTGTATTTCACAGGGAACGTTTAGAATGGGGTAACTATTGCGTACGCCAATTTTATGGGGGGCTTCGTAAAGTTGTCATTTCTCTCAAAACATACAGCTTTAGTTCCAATAAATTCTGTGTAGGCGGCGTCCAACTAAACTGTATATACACTATAGATATCTAATCGATTTTCTTAAGCCCCGTATATTAGTTCGACAATACGTAGCCCGAAAACTCGACAACAATGCATCGTATTATGAAACAGAACGATTTAGGATTTGCCTCATACAGGAAAGCGTATTCTGCATTAGCCAGATACATAAAGGTCCCTTAGCGCAGGTAATGCAACTGAACCTTACAAATGTTCCTTAAATTAACAGTAGAGGGTATGTATTAAATTAAATTAGGTCTAAAATAGTAAAGGGTATGTATTAAAATATTCGCTTTAAAAAAACAATTTACCGTCCACTTTTTTGTCACAAGCTGAGTTTTTCAGGGGTGGAAGTAAGGTAGCCCTTATCCGGATGTAATAGAAAATTAGACTGTGCAAAGGGACACTATCATCAAAAATCGAGATATTGATACCACCGTATAGAGAAAAAAATTCTAATTTTTTGGTCCAATGCACAATAAGGTCTTGGTAAGGAGTATTTTTTATAATGATAAAAAAACATTTGCATTAGCCCTTAAATATAATATAATAAAAAATTAAATATCTCTGTTTTAGCCGTGCAAAAATTTGGTTAAGATGGGCCGCCCTTTATACAGCAATCTGTTACTTATTTGCTACCCAAAATGGTAAAGAGTGAATTGCTTTTTTTGTTTTTTTTTGTTTTTTTTGTTTTTTTGGTATAATGTGTTTTCTGCAGTGATGCAATGGTTCCGGGTTCAACGGTTACGGTTATTAAAATTAATTGCATAATAATAAAAAAGAAAATTATAGAAACTTTATAAAACACAACACATTTAGTGGACATAAAGTAAAATCAACACAAATTTAACCCTTTCGCCACGTATAAAGAATATACGGAGTCAAACTAAATAAAACCGTTTACAAACAAAAGCCCTTCCACCATAAAAAAATTTCAATTAATTCAGTTAATTTCAGTTAATCTTTAGAGCGCAAGTAAGATACATTTTTAAAATCGGTATTTTAAAATCTTTCAAATGAGGTGACACATGATGTACCTCGCTTAAAAAAAATGAGGGATGACTGTCACGTGAAGGGTTATCACGCAAATATATATTGTTACACATGCTATACAGCTACACATACAAACATGCTGCACTGATTTTAAAAATCGATCTGTCTGTCTGAGCATTTCGATAATGTTTATCAAATAGGCTAATTAATAAAGAGAGGGGGGGGGGGGCACTTATTCCAGCGCACTGTATATTTTGGCCGATAATCTTATGTCATGTTTTAAAGTTATTTTTCTCATTTTTTTTTAATTAGCGAGGGCTTATTCATTTAAAGAAAAAGAAAATTGTTTTCAAGAATAGGTAGCTTCTACATTTTTTTATTTTAAGTGAAATCGAGAGATTTCAAATTTAATACTTGTTTTAAATCAAATACGATCCCTAACAACTATATGTTCGGACAAACGCATTTTTCGCGTATTAGACTGTTTTTATGTATAATGAAGCAAAAAATTGACTAACGCAGCTGACAGTACATAAGAACTCAAAGAATTTAAAGGTGTGTTTTAATTAATGTTTTCAAAAAACCAAATTAACAATGTCACAACTTAACAAAAAACGAATAAAATGTAACAGAATAATATGCAACTAAATGTGCGGAAAAAAAATGTTTTAAAGTATTAATAAGGCGTTAAGTCACCTTTTGCCTTAATTACGGCCCGAATTCTTGCAGGCATTGCAGGCATCAACCAAGCCTCGACAGAGTTCTGGTGAAAAGGTGTCCCAAATTTCGCCGATTTTTCCCTTTAGAGGCCGTTATTTGAGGATCATCTCTCAAAACTCTTTTTATCTAATGCCACAGTGTTTCAATGATATTTAGGTTGGGGCTGTTTGATGGCCATGATAGGACTTTATTATGCTGTTCCCCGAACCACTTTTTCGTCTTTTTTGCGGTATGGGTAGCTGCGCCGTCTTGTTGGAATTGCAACATTCGGGGATAGCTTTTCTCCTGTTTCAGAGTTCCATTGCGCTGTTATATCTCTTGAGGTGTTCCGTCGACTTTTGTTGCAAATTTTCACCAACAACCTTTGGCTCCTTTCAGTAACAAGAACAAGTCTGGGTCTTCCAGGATTTTTACCTTTTACATCCAAATTTCCAGTCTCGCGGTAATGCTTTAATATGTCCCCAACAGTAGACTTTGCAAAGCACAATTCCTCCGCAATTTCGCGGATTTTTTGCCACTGTAGTATTTTTTTACAATGAGCTGCCGCAATTTTTGATCAGTCGCATGTACGGCCCCATTTTTTATTTAAAAATAATGAACATTCGCAAAAACTACCAGAAATGACCTGTGACTGAGGTCCATGAAGTTGGCGGAAAAATCCGGACAGAGGAGGAAAACCTCCTAATCGATTACCCATTATTATTCGAAAAAAATTTATTTCCGGGCCAACTTCACAATACCGGAAAATTTGCCGGGCTAGGGAGTAAAACGTCGCATTCAAAAGGCCTTCGTTAGTCAACGTTTTACCCACAAAAAAAATTGTCTTACCCCTAACCAAATAAAAGTTATTCAATATATTTTTTTTAAAATCCCATTTTCTGCTGTAATAACATGAAGAAACATGGCTAAAATACATTTTACTACCCCTCATTTGATTATCTCCCGTTCCCGCTTCATATAGGAGAGATTAAGTAATTTGATAAATCTGGGCTGTGTTCCCAAGGACGAAAATATCAAAAACGCCGAATTTTGTTTATATATATGTACGCTTTTTACGTGCGCATGTTTTAGTCACTTTACCTCTACCACATGTGTATATATGTCAAGTATGTCATTGTTTCCAAAGGGCGCGTTTCCCTTAATTACCTGACAAGTCACCATTGAGATCGGAAATTGTTTCTATTGCGAGTGAAATTCGGTTACTATTGCCAGCGGGTTTTTATTGAGTGATTCGAATGTATGTAAAAATAAAAAATAATTAAGGTACATATTCACCTTACATCATAGCCATCTAACAAAAATTTTAATTCACTAAAATAATAAGTATCAATAAATAATTTTATGCTGTTGGCTTACATTTGAAAATTTGTTGGACCAATAATTGAGAGATCCAAAAGTAAAGAAATAATAACCAAAAAACAGGGTGTCAAAGTATTAATTAACAATAACAAAGTAAATAATAATGTCCATATTCCTCTTGCATCGTAGGCTACTGACCGAAAGAAAAACCTACCTAACATTTTTAAGTGGGTACCTAAATTAATAATCAACAGCAATTAATTTTATGTTGTTGGCTGACTTTTGAAACTTTTTTGAGACATAATGTTTAATCCAAAAATTAATAGTAATCGAGGTACAGGGTATCAAAGTTATAAATTTAATTTCGATTTTCTTTAATAACTTTTTTTGAAACAAATATTTTTGCACAAAATTTCGAAACTGGGATTTTTTTCGGGATAAAAATGTTAATTTGTTAATTATTTTAAGAGGACGCTTTTTGTGGGATATTTTGGGGTGAAAAAATTATAGTTTGTTAATCATATTGATATATATTTGATAATCATATTGATATATGTACATAGAAAAAATCTGTGCAATTTTTTTGCGTAAAAAATTCCACTTACATCGTGGGTAGCTAACAAAAAGAAAACTCTTAGTTACCCAATTTAATAATTATCAATAGTTAATTTTATGCACTTGGCTGACTTTTGAAACTTTTGGACTAATAATTGTGAATCCAAAAGATATTGGTTGCCAAGGTACAATGTGTCTAAGTTATAATATAAATGTCAATTTTCTTTATTACCTTTTTCGAAAACAAACAAATTTGCACAAAATTTCGAAAATGGGATTTTTTTTCGGGATAAAAATGTTAATTTGTTAATTATTTTGAGAGGACACTTTTTGTGGCATTCTGGGGAAATAAATAAGTCAGGAGCTTCCTGCAGAAATGAGGTAAGTACCAAAAAAACTGGAACAGAATTATTAAGGAAAGTTTTCTCAATTTAGCATTTTAGGGACTTACCGTCACGACATTTATTATTATGTATTTGTACCCTTTAAATAGATAATTGGTATTTAGCCTGTTTCTACATATTTGTCGGTGGTATATAGAACCCGTTAGTGGTAATATCACAAAAATTTCTATGGTACTTGCCTCCTTTCTACTGGAAGCTCCTCGTGTACCTTCTTCCCGTAAAAATAAGTAACAACTATAGTCCATGTCTCACTTACATTGTAGTTAACTAAGAAAAAAAGATAAATTTTAATCACCTTATCACCTTTAATCACCATGAAAACCTATAAAATGACACGTAACATGAATATTTCTCTTTATTCACATTAAAATTAGATCCACCTTCCCCCATTTGTTTTTTCAAGGCAGCCAACATCACAAAATGAGTTATTAAACTAGGATTATATATATATTAAACACAAAATGAGTTATTAAACCACATTATTGAGTTATTAAATTAGGGAACTACGATTTTTCTTTTTGCTACCTACAATGCAAGTGGGATATTTACATTACCATTTGTTATTAATATTTCGGCAAAAAAGTTGTGCGCGATTTTCTTGATGTACCCAGTATGCCACAGAATGTGCTCTCTACCATCCATGTCAAGATCATTAACAAAAAAAATCACTTCAAAAATTATTTTCACAAAATTTTTCAGACATAGGTTTTCAAAAAATTTATTTAAGGAAATCGAATTTAAAATTATAACGTTGACACCCTGTACCTTGGTCACTACCATCTACTGAATTAACAATCGTTAGTCCAAAAAAAGTTTCAAAAGTCAGCCAACAACATAAAATTAATTATTGATAATTATTAATAAATTAATGTAACTTAAGGTAACTAAGATTTCATTTTTTTGTAGGTACTTATTTTTACATAATTGATTCCAATTTCAAATGTTATCCAACAGCATCAAATTGATTATTGACAATTAACAGTAATCAATTTGATGCTGTTGGCTAACTTTTGAAATTGGAATCAATTGCATAAAAATAAGTACAAAAAGTGAATTCCTAGTTACCTAATTTAATAATTATAGTTATTATACATATAAAATACAATACAAAAAGTGAAATCTTAGTTACCTAATTTAATAATTATTATTATTAAATTATGTAGCTAAGATTTCACTTTTTGTACTTATTTTTACACAATTGATTACAATTTCAAAAAGTTAGCCAACAGCATCAAATTGATTACTGTTAATTGTCAATAATCAATTTTATGCTGTTGGCTAACTTTTGAAATTGGAATCAATTGTGTAAAAATAGGTACAAAAAGTGAAATCTTAGTTACCAATTTAATAATTATCAATAATTAATTTTTTATGTTGTTGGCTAACTTTTGAAACTTTTTTGGACTAATGATTGTTAATTCAGTAGATGGTAGTGACCAAGGTACAGGGTGTCAAAGTTATAATTTTAAATTCGATTTCCTTAAATAACTTTTTTGAAAACCTATGTTTTTGACAAATTTTGTGAAAAGATTTTTTAGAAGTGATTTTTTTAGTTAATGATCTTGACATGGATGGTAGAGGGCACATTCTGTAATGTAATATTGTAAAATGTAATGTTGATTGAAATGTTTTAGCGAATTAATTATATTTTTACGCCTTAATATCAACCCCTTTGAATTTTTCGTCCTTGGGAACACAGCCCGGATTTTTCAAATTACTCAATCTCTCCTATATGAAGCCTGGGGGTGGTATATCGAAGTTGCGGGGGGGGGGGGGGGTGTAAAATCTTTTGGGGGTTAACCTGATATGGGTAAAACCTTTTTAACCCCTTACCATCAGCCCCTTCGATATTTTCGTTCTTGGGAACACAGCCCGGATTTTTTCAAATTACTTAATCTCACCTGCATGAAGGGGGAACGGGAGAGAATATACATTACCTTCCGCTGACGGGAGGTAACCTTCGAGGTTTATTTTAAATACCTTCGAGGTTTATTTGAAATGGGTAAAACCTTTTTCAACCTTTCCACGTAAACCACTTTGTATTTTTCGACCGTTCGAACTCAGCCGGGAATTTCATTAGTCCGGCCTGAATATCAAGGGGTGATAGTATCAAATGTGGGGTGTTAAAATGTATTTTAGCCATGTTTCTTCATGTTACAACTGGAACAACCCTTAAAAACATCGCTAAAGGCTTACTACAGCAGAAAATTGGATTTTTGAAAAAAAAACTATTTATTGAATAACTTTTATTTGGTTTGGGGTAAAACGTGGACTAACGAAGGCTTTTTGGAATTCGACGTTTTACCCCTAGCCCGGTAAATTTTCCGTTTGGAGGTAAAATGTGGCCTAACGATGGGTAATCGATTAGGCCGTTTCCCCACCCCGCCGGGATTTTTCCGGGCCAACTTCACGGACCTCTGTGACTGACACATCTAATTGTAAAATTAATGGTTATCGCGGCAAAAACAAATTTGTATTTATTTTTTAGGGCAGGTTTCTCGATTTTCCGAACATTTAGGTGTCAGCATGTTTAGCACATTTTTATATTTTCGGCCATAAATTCATAACTAATCCAAGCTAATAATAATTTTCAGCATAATATTATCTTGCAAATGTATGTAATTTTATAGATATGGAATTTCTTGACAGTTGATCAATTAACTTGATAAACTTGGTGGATTATCGGTCAGTTTATAAAAACAAAAGTTTTTGTCATTTTCTAGATCTCACCATTACATACAACAAACGAGGAAATATTGAAATTAACTGGTATACAAAAAAACATTTGGTCAGAAAGATATCTAAATTACAATTCTCATACACCTACTACATACAAAAATAGCGTAGGAATAGTCTAACTGATCACGCAATAAAATGATCACACCCAAAACACAGACAAATTTAATAAAAATCAAAAAGGTACTTGAGTTAAACTCATACCCAAAGCACTTTTACAACCCAATAATTAAACGTAGAATACATGCAATTTACAACAATAATACAAAACGCCCAAAACAAAACAATAACAAACACGTATCAATGCCATACGTACCCACAGTATCTGAAAACATATCAAATATTTTCAAAAAACTATAGCCCATAAACCGTTCATTACCACAAAAAAATTATTCACAAAACTAAAACCCAATATTGAAAAAAATGATGAAACTAATACTATATATAAAATAAATTGCCAAAACTGTAACGGTGTATATATAGTTCAATTAATTAATAAGCAATAGGTCAAACAAAATTTTCTATAAACGAACAATTCAAGAAATGATTGAAATTAAAATGCACACAAACTCAATAAATAGCCGCACAGGTATAGAGAATTTAAGTGAAACGTAGTTTAACCTAATAAAAAAAAGAGCACAATAATTACACAAATAATAACCTATTAATTATAAGAAAAAAAAATTACATCACCTACTCAACTTGATATATAACTCACACCATACACCCATATTTATGTAAACACACAACAGATTCTCACATCATAAATTACACTACTTTGTAAAATATAAACAACCAAATCAGAAACTGTAGTACCTACGGTCCTCAGTCGAACTAAAATATCTAAAATAAACACGACTCAAAGAGAAAATAGAATATATTGTAAGTTACTAGTATGTTCCTAGTAAGTTACATACATTATATTGTAAGTTACTATTATAAATTTATATAAATCTATAAGTTAAAACAATTTTTTGTTCTTATAATTGTAGCTCTGATGATGGCTGAATAAAGCCGAAACGTTAGAAAAAAACAAAAACTTTTGTTTTTATAATCTGACCGATAATCCCACAAGTTTATCAATGTAATTTTAAATGTTTTAGGTTTTTAAAGCGTGGTTGTAAATTTTTGCATGGCAGTGAATAATTTTTTTAAGATGCGTTTGTCCGAACATATAGTTGTTAAGGCTCGTATACTTTCCAACTTTATTCTCCCTAACTAAACACATTAAAAACTTGGTTCTATTAATCCTGAACGCACGTGCGAAAGTCAGCGAACCTGTTAATTTACTGAACTGATTGTTTTAATATATTAGAGAAGCATAGCATAAGGGATAAAACTGCTGGCAACACCGCTGGGCATGGCATAATACGTGACATATCTAAATTTATACAGTTGGGCTTCATGATATTAGGGAGATATAACATGCTTCGTTAAAGCTGACAAATACATATTTTAATAAAATATTGAAATAGTTACCCCTCAGCTGTTGCCTTGGTTTGCTTTTATTTTTTTATGCGCAACTACGTGAACTACACACTTGTATCTATAATAGAAAGCCCGGGCTTCTGAGAACCTATAGTATGTAGTGGGCTTCGTATTGTGCGTTAGGTAGGTATATATATATATATATATATATATATATATATATATATATATATATATATATATATATATATTATATGTATAATAAATGTTAATAAAAGTGTAATTGAAGTACAGAAATTCTAATAATCTGCATTTAAATAACATCAAAAAATGGACCAAAGAAAGTATATCAACACCATATTATATTCAGCATGGAAATATTACCATATTATATCAGCATGGAAATATTAGAGGTATAGTAATAAATTAAAATATAGGACCAAAGTTAACTTTTGCAAATTCAATACTTTCGAATTACATTTTAAAAGGACGTTGAATTTAGTGGTGTATTCAGATTTGTTGCATGAAAATCGTTAATATGATTTCTTGATCTTCGATCATCAAAAAAATCACTTGGTTTTGATATGTAAAACATGTCATTCTATATTACTGTACATTTTTTGTTTTTGATTGGGCAATAAATAAATATTTTTCACAAGGATATTCGTATTTTAAATAGGTCATACTGTGTTTCTACGTTTGATAATAACAATAAGTAGAAAACCACTCTTTTGCGATGATATTGAATTTGACAAGAAGATACAGGAACAACAATTATTTGCATTTAAAATGTTTGAGAACAAAGTTTGATTTCTCATCTTTCTTTTTGTAAACTCATTGTGTTTGAGTCGGCACTCCATGGGAATATTTTAATTGAAATATGAAAATCGAAGCGCCATTTTCATATTTCAATTAACCCCTCGACAAATTTATCAATCATAATTTACGTTGTGGTAGATTACCAAGTCCCTAGTCATGTTGCCTATTAGGTTTTTGTAACGTCCAGCACCCATTAACTTAATAAAACATCAGAATTGATTAGACTGTAAAAAGGGCACTAACGTAAACGCCACCGCTAGGCGGACTATTGATTTTCTCGTTTTTAATAATCATCTTATTTTTTCTGACGACCGCTAATAAGAAGGTGCTAAGTAATATGGTAAACAAATCGTTTTCGTTATTTGTATAATTTGATTTCGTGCCATGATAAATGGGCCTTACGGGTAAGGCGCCATTACAATTAATTATCCACGCCGGTGTTCAAGTAGGCGCCCGTTGCCTTGTTTCTACATTAGCATGTTAACCGTCGACGGTAATAGAATTAAATTTATCAGTTGCGATAGTTAACAAGTAAAATATAATACCAATTTTTATATGTAAGTGCAAGTGGAATATTTTTTAGAAGGTCCTAACATACACGGCGAGTTTAAAACATAATATGAGAGGTTATTAGCACCCCTTTTTTCCAAATTTATAAGATATTGCCGAATATACATTGGGTGTCCATAACTTTTTTGGCGTAGCAGCCTTCCATTTCATTTTTAGCGTGGTGTAAGAACATTAGGTGCTGCATACTCTGGAATATAATAATATATTCAAAAATGCTATACCAAGTGTTCAATACCATGTGTGACTATTAAATAACCTAACTGATGTCATAACACTTTTTTATTCGTTACCAATTACAGTAGCAACTGTTTCGCCTTCAATGTACTCCCCTTGGCGATCTCTTCACCGCTCCATACGACTTTTCCATTGTTGAAAGCAGTGCTGGAAGTCCGATTCTGTCAGCTGGTTCAGAACCTCCGTCGCTTTCACACTTTCGAATCTTGTCCCCTTCAGTGTCACAGAAGCCTGGATCAGTGTCAATGTTGTTTAGAATGTCAGCGCAAATGTTCAATCTCGTTTGCGCATGTTGAACGATATATGCAAAATCTGGCGAACACATTCTTTGTCGATTCTTGTTATTTCAGCAAGTCCTCGGTTGCTTAGACGACGATCTTCGCGGATTAATTTACCAATGTTTTCAATGTTTTCGTCCGTTTTTGACGCTGTAAAAGTTTTCCCCAGTTTAACAAGAAACTTGCGTAGACTAATTCAAACACTGATGCGTAGACTAATTCAAACGACTGCTACAGTCAAACTGAACGACCCACATGGTTGTCCAGCGAGCTTAAAATATGCCATCAGACTAGTCATGAATGTACCTAAAAAACTATTTTAAAAATGTGATTAACTACTATATATTACTATTAAATTTACTATTAAAAATTTGCACATCCGATCCTCTTTTTTTGCATTGGGTGATTGAAAATAAAATTAAAGTTTTTATACAAGAAAATGTACAAAATCATTTTTTTTAATAAGAATCCTCTACCTATTGTAACACATTTATATTCAGCTCTCAAAATTATGGCGATTTTCAACTACTCTGTCTGTCTATATTGAATCGTATTTAGTTTATTTTCAAATAAATATTTTAAATGGCTTCCAACACGATTTTTTAAATTTGAATGTTTAAATTGAGGTAGGAAACAGTGCAATATTTTAGAAATGTCACTTTTTATGAATCTTCATTTGTGTATTGCAAAATATATATAAATTTTCGGGCTTAACTAACAAACAGGAATTCTCGAAATTTTAGATTTTTTATTTTAGCTTTAACTAATAGGTATAATCTCACAAGAAAAAAATACGACCAGTAAAAAAATCTAACTTAACTTGCAGTCCTCAAGTTATGAAATGCCAGTCGGTTCAACGAGTAGTCTACAAATGGCTTATTCCTCCATATTTCTGCTATCAAGAGAGTAAAAGCAGAATTTGGACTTATCGCTAAAGAGTACATTACTCCGTTGCTGCACTATAAAGTGTTTATAAAGACTCGCAAATTGAAGACTCTTCTACGCCGTGCTGTCAATTTTTGACGATTTAATTCAATTCTTCGTGGATTTAGTTCTGCTTCTTCCAATTATCTTCTTACCGTTCGTTCATTGACAGCTACTCCACGCACATATTGTAAATCATGTAAGAGTTATTGCTGTAGTCTTTCTATTGCGCAAAGCAGTAGCAGTTTTTCTAGTCAGTAAAAAGCGATCATCCCTAATGGTATGCTTTTTTATTTTTGTTCTGCTCGACTCTGGTCTTCCGGTGAAATTTCCAGTGTCAGTGAAGCGATTTCACGCATCCTAGTCGCGGTATGCCTAAAGCTTTCATAATATAACATTGGTTTCGGCTATCTTCAAATAAAACAACAGGTTTTCTCACTCCTTGAACACATAATTCCATATTGAAAACGAGGGCAAAGTGCCTAATCTACAATGATCCAAAATGAGATATGATTTTAACAGAACTATAAAAACAGTTTCAACTTATTGCAAAAGCAAAACCTTTTTGACATTCTATGTCTTTATTATGGGATTGCCCCTGGAAAATATTGCGATCTGCGTCATTGTTTTGTGTCACGTCATGCTTGGTAAAGATGGTTTGCCTAACCTGAAGGGGCAAAATCTGGGGTCGGGAAAAACTCTATCGAGCATCATGTATGTGACGCATGACGTCATGGGTCCAAAGACATAGAATGTTCCATGGACCCACGTTCGATCCTGAGTTTACTTAAATTTAATTTTAATTCAGGAATTTAAAAAATAATTCAGTAGCTTAAGTTAAATGACATTCGCAGAGCCGAAATGCCTCAAAAACGCAGAGAACTCATACAGTATTTAAATTGTGCAGTTCATGTTATTTTATGATGCACGCATGTGTATAATGCATTTTCAATAAAATGTGTTTTGTTCAAATTCAGGGAGTTGTTCATTGCTCACACAATTAAATACAGTCCACTAGCTATCACGTTAACGTAAGAGAAAAATGCAGTAAACTAAAGATGGGTTAAGTTGGAAGAGTGTATTGTCTAAAACTAGCTCATTAAAAAAAATGATTAGTTAAAATATAAAAAAAAAACTTTTGTCAGGTGACGGCATTTTTCTAAACCCTTCGTGGTATCGACAACTATTCGCACGTGGTGCATACTATTTTATGACACCACATGGTTTCATCCTGCACCACACCTAAACGAAATTATCGTAATTCACAACACCAAATAAGATAATTGCCAGCGGCCTCACCCCTCTTTCCGTCCAGATTAATTTCTTGCCGCGCTTTCTTGCTCCATGCTCCAAATTAATTAAGCCCATCCGGATTCTGGTAATTAAAAACTGCAATACATTAGGCCGTAAAATTCGCTACATAAATAATTCGCGTACCCGCTCGTAATGGATAAGAAGCCCAGCTAAAACTGGTCGAGTACGAGGCGATGTTGATGCGTAGATCACCGATTCGTTACACTCCCGTAGCAGTAAATGCCCGGGATCCAGTGTGCCAGGCATCAGTCACTCAAATGTTCGTTGTTTATGTTTAAATTAATGCAACGCCTACTTGAGAAAAAGTCCATCGCGAAATTGATATGTGGGTGTAGATTATAGATTAACTCTTATTGCGGCGAACCGCGTACTGCTCTTTATACGTCCCGTGGTTGCTGTTTTCGTTTTGTTGGCTCTGCCTTACGAGCATAATTAATAGATTCGCCGTGTAATGTAGTAACATCCTTTTTTATTGCTCACTGCAGTTTGAGGAAAATAATAACAAAAATTAAGTAATATAGGAAGTTATAAATTATAATAATCGATACCAATTCTATTTTTTTTACCATAAAATTAGTCTGCTACAGAGGTTGTACTTCATGAATCATGAAGC
Source organism: Aromia moschata (assembly GCA_029963805.1). NCBI lineage: Eukaryota > Metazoa > Arthropoda > Insecta > Coleoptera > Cerambycidae > Aromia > Aromia moschata. The sequence goes on from JAPWTK010000939.1 coordinate 101,209, forward strand.
ATAAGAGTCATCTAATATTTTAAAATACCCGGAAAAGCTAGATTTTTGTACTAGGGCTTTAAGCACAACCCTTCGTTTAGCTGCATACATATTTAGCACTTCAGTGCCAGCCTTCCGAAGTTTCGGAATTACAGCTGGTGTGTTCAGATTTCAAGTAAACTACCACGTGGTTCAACAAGAGTGCTAGCTAATCAAGTCGCAATAGCCTTTCCAGTATCGTGTATTTCATCTGTTAGTACTTTCTATTTATTTCTTTCCCATTGGCAACTTTTTTCGTCCTCTCATCTGCATAGCCCTTCCCTTTATTTTTCTCTTTTGTGGTGTGAATTTCGGTGTCTTCTTTAGCAAACGTCTTTCATTTACATGTATTATTACATGCCACAAAAAAGATATCTTCATCCTGTTATTTTTCCCGCGTCAATGTGCAATACAAATAGGATTGTCTCTCATGTTTTCTCACTAATTCAATTTCTTTCAGTTCTTTTCATTTTAGTCTAAAATCATAGGCTACACTGAACCAAAAGTGGACATATATCTCAGTAAAAAAAGGTCATTAAACCAATGAATTTCACTGTCAATTTTGAGCCGATAAACAGGTTCATTTATATAACAACAGTTATTCATTTATTGAATGTACATAAATTTTCATATCTTTTAACATCATATTTATGATCAAAGTTCCTTGATGATATGAATATATCCATTGAGTTAACGTATTTTTCCATTGTTACAATACATGATTCATTACTTCAACAAATTCATTCGTTGTTTTAAGGAATGGATTTCGTTGTTTCAGGGAATAAAATCATACTATTCATGGGACGCAGTCGTTCATTAATGCTCTTCCATTTACTTTACTCATATCGTAATAACCTTCCTTGGTATCACAATGATTACTAAGATTATCAGTTGCATATTGAAACAGATTAGATGTGGAAAAGGGAATATTACAAAAAAATAGATTTCTATTGATTGTAAGAGATTCATTGTTTGTCCATTAAAGTTTTAAAGTATAGTGATAAATGAATGCATTACCTCAATGAAACAGTTCTTTGTATCGGTGAAATCTTCCTTACATGAATTATCATTTTACGTTAATTTAAACATAGATACCTACAGTTTATCTGGATGGATGTAAATACGTGTGTAAATCCATGAACGTTAATTTATTACACTGATGAAACATTCATTTTAATAATGGAGTGTTAGTTGATAATCGTCATTTATTGATATTATGAATATTTTTCTCAGTTTACGGCTCGTTCGTATAGCCATCAATCAAAGACGGGTAACATTTCAATTATACTTTCATATCGATAACTCCAAAACTTTCTTATGTTACTCCACACTACCTGAATGTACATGTATATTTTTAACGTGTTTATTATAATCTTCGTCAATTTCCTTCCAAGTTATCTGGAACTCCTGCTGATAATGTTAAACACAAATTTGAATCACTTCTACAATTTAGCATTTTAGCTATCTACAATTTCCTACTACACGCTGAATTGTTGACTGTTCCTGTTTAGTGGCAAAGAGTGATGTTAATTTTTCCGAACTGGGGATAAATGTGCCATCACTAAAAAAATTGTGTATTTTAAATATTCCCTTATTACATCAGTTGATGTTGAAAGGTTGTTTTTATGTATAAATGGATTTTGATAATTATAATTGTGATTTATTTATTTTAATTAAATGGTTTAATTTCTTATTTTTTTCTGGTAGTCTTCTCTGTTTTTCGTGGATTCTAAATTTCTTGTCCTTTGTCCCTGGTTTCATAGAAATAAAATTGTTTTGGTGAATGAGAACTGGTAATATGACGGTACTTAAAGGTGTTGAATAGATAAAAGTTCTTGAAAGGTCATTTAAATAGGGGAAGTTCGTCAGGGTTGGGCCACTGTCTAGGTTGGGCCACGGCTATTTCTAGTATATGACACGTGCTGCCTCTGTGGTTATAGCGTGGAATTATTATTCTCAATGACAGAAAACTTTTCAGAGCATTGCATGTTACGGAGATTGTCTGTAAAAAAGTTTTGTACCTTCGTCTTGTTTTTGGTAGTCCGAAAAGTTTTGTAATAACCGTGAAAAACGACTCAAAACTTGGACAAAAACGATGTCACCATCAAAGTAAGTATATATTTCCATTATGTGGTCAACCATTAACAAGTTCCCAAAGGAAAAATGTTATTCCCTAACCTGTTTGCCTGTAGTGTTTAACGATTGAAAAAAACGCTTGTCGTCTAGGGTTGGGCCACTCGTGTAGCCAGGGGTTGGGTAACATAATTTTTTTTTTCGACAAGTAAAATACAGTCTTGAGCCAGTTTTTCGCACCGCAGAACATTAAAATAAATCATTGCCGCAATAAAAGTAATGTTTTATCAATAAAAAAAAAAATAATCGTTAATATGAAGATGACAATTTATGAATAAATTAATAAACTAAATAAATCCAACAGAAAAAATAACAGCAAAATAGCAATAATAGAATAATAATAACAATAGAAATTAATAACAAAATAATAACAATAAAAATTGTAATTCAAAATTGAATATTTATTCCGATTAATGTTCTCATGCTCAAATTATTTAAGTACATATTTCGTAGATATTCACTTGTGGCCCAACCTAGACTGCAATGGCCCAACCTAGACTGTTTTTTTCCTTTTGTCAATAACTTTTTTTTATAACGAGCAACAATCCGCCCTAATTAAAAGTTTCTTATGACTGATGTCCAAACTTTCAAATAATACGTCAACATTGAGAATATTCGAATATAAACAAAAGATACAGGGCAAAGTTAAAAAGTGACTCAACCCTGACGACATTCCACTAAATATTTCCCCTAACTCGAATAAGAGGAGATCTTCTACCCGCCACTGGCACATCTAGAAATTCATATCCCCGGCATTAATAACTCCAGCTGAGTTTAGCAGTTAGTTAAATTGAAGCGAAGTTTACCGGTTCGAGTTGCATCCACCCACATGTTACTACTAGCCGTGAGCAGTGTGAGCACGGCTCCATTGCAGAGTCAAGTCAAATCGTAATCACTAATTACAGTACAACAGATTAAAATCAAGCTGTGCAAATTGCGTTCTGAACACTTCGGATGGTTTACTACGCACTAATTAAATACCCGGGGCGGTATAGCTTTTTCCCTTTTAGTGACGTTTGTGGTTGCCCTTTTGAATTAATATTAATGAATTTAATAGAAAAGTAATGTCACATTGCGTCAGGTGTAACATCATCCGTGTACACATTCCTTTTGATGTATGCATGGAGCATGAAGTTTAAGGAATTCAAATTAAATAAAATAAATATGATTGGGTATTCCAAATGAGCTAAAATTATTTTTAATATGTTCTGTAGATTTTATTATAATTGTCAGGAAATGAAATATATATCTAGTTAATTTACATGGCCGGTAAAAAAAGATTTGACTTTGAAGAGATTGACTTGAAAACAGATTTCATAGATTGAGAATAATTCCCGTTCACTGTAATTCGTCCTCAGAAATCACAGATCCTCATGTCGACCTTATTAAGGCTCATCAATGTGATGTATCTGACGACGAAAACATGAGGATGAATGAGAGCCTCAGGTTATTCCCTTTCCAGGAGAATAAAAGCGGTGACAGAAAATTGAGCACACTGCTAGTGGCCATATGTCGACTTTGTCGGACTTCCGGAATAAGCCTGGTTCCATTAAAATACATTAAAGAGTGACACCATGACGGTAACGCCAGAGTATCCGCTCTCATTCTTCGTTACTCGCCGTCAAATGTGTTGCATTGAAAGATATGCTAAAATCGAAATGTTGACGTGCATGAGTATCAAAGCATAATAATCTTTCGCGCTTCTTCGGATCTCAACGGTTTTACCGTTAAAGTGCAAAGTGGGAAGGATATTTGGCAGTTGCCGACAATGTCGGACCTGCTAAAAATGATATGTTTGGTCCCATAAAATCCCACTAAAGGGCGATACCATGAAGGTAATGCAACAGTATACTCGATATAAGATTACACAGGACCACAAAAGTTTTTCCCATGCGCGGGAGTACAACCCCAGTCTACTTCATGCTCTTGGGGTCACTGAACAGGAATCAGACCTCAGTTTTTCTCTTTTACCGCTAGTATCTTTTTTTGTAATCTCAAAGAACATATTTTACACGGTAGTCTAAATTACACAGGAACACAATGTCAGAGGACACCATTCCCTTTCTAAGTTTTAAATGCGCTGAATCAAAATCTGAAGTCAGGATGCATTTACGTTCAGTTCTTCCCCTAGGAACAAAAATCTTTATGAAAAACACGAATTCAGAAACCATGTCATATCCTTGACCAGCTTGTGACTGTAATGTTACGTGGACGATATAACAATAACCCTAAGCCTCAGAAACCTTCAACCCTACGACACATATACTCAAAACCCCATACCCTCAAAACCCTATATATGTATTCTACAACTGATAGAGCGCAGCAAATGATGAAGAAGCATGAATGTGATCCAATCATGTCTCTCAATCTCATAGCCGTGGAATTCCAAAGCTTCGTAATCCAATAACCTCATAACCTCCAAACATTTAATTGCAAAACCCTTATAAGTAGGTCCTGCGAAATTTGGGACACAACGCGATGAAAAAGACATTAATATGATCCAATCATAACTCTCAAACCCATAGACCCGAAATCCCATCGCTCTGAAATTCAATAACCTCAATCTCAAAAACCCTATATCTAGGACCTGTGAAATGCAGCATCCAAATGAAGGGGCATGAATATGTTCCATTCATATATCCCAATCATATAGCCTCGAAGCTCCATAGTTTCGAAATTCCATAGCTGTGAAATTTCATAACCTCATAATTTATAATTTCATAACCAATATGTTGAGTATCTGCCCTGTCGACTAGTGGCAGAACTTTTATGCCTCCACAACAGTCTGCACACATTCGGTTACATGGCTATGGAAGTCTGCCCATCCTGGATCACGGGGTTATGAAAGTCAGTCAGCCCTGGGATACGTGGTTATGGAAGTCTACTTATCTTGAGTATAAGTTTCGGGGGATACATGACTTAAGATTTCTGAAACTGAAGGTTGTGATTGAATCTTATTCATACTTCATTCCTTCTGTTTTTTGGGGTTAAGGTTTTTGAGGTTCTGATGTATGTTGCAAATTGAAGCTTTCTGAGGTTTAGGGTTGTTGGAACCTCCTGAACATTACAGTTTATATATTTGTTCAGTAGAATAAATGCATCCTGACTTCAGATTTTGCAGGCAAAAACTTAGAAGGATGGTTCTCTGGCATTGAAGTTCTGTAGCTACTGTAAAATTGTCTTTGAGATTACAGAAAGAGGTCTTCTAATAATACGAGGCGCGTTCATAAAGTAAAGGCCGTTTGGTCACAGAAAAAAATGTACTTAGTGTTCTTCTCCTACATCATCCCCGTTCACTTCTAACATTTACCGCTGCACCAGCTTCTTTAACCCTCTGCTAGAAGCGTGCGCAAGTTGATAGTTGACAAGGCGTTTTTGAGTCCCTCTTGGTTTCAAAACGTTGTCCACCAAGCCACTGTTTAAATAGAGGAAGTAGTTGGTGAAGGTGGAATGGAGTTCCCAAAAAATCTTGAATTTTCTCATGGTTTTGGAGAGTTGAGGAGTTATCGTGAGGAGGATTATGCCAGATGACAGTTATTGTTTTGGATCGAGTCTCAATTTTTTGACTTCAGCTGTAATTGTTGTCCCATGTTCCATGAAATAAAAGTAGTCTTTGTCCCAAAAAATGTAGAACAATCGCTGTGTACTGAGTTTGCTTAAATTTTTCGGTTTTGGTAAAGATGGTGTCGCCACTGCATCGATTGCAGTTTTGTTTCTGGGTTGGCGTAGGTTACCCACGTCTCGTCCCCGTAACAATGTGAGAAAACAATCATCTCTCTTGTTGATAAGTGAAATCTTTCGTCCACTAGACATTCTTTGCTCTGTGGTGGTCGGTGGCATTTTTGGTACCCACCTTACACAATCAAGGTTTTCTGTGACAATAATGTAAACGTAGTGCGTACAAGTTGAGAAAGTTAGCCAGGCCACTAATGTAATCGAATAGACGCAGTGTTTGGTCCATTGTAAAATTTATGTTATATGGTGCCACTCCGCTCTTCGTCATGGACATTTGTTCGGCCATTTTTAAAATCACAGCACTAGTCTAACCTTTCCTTAATAACTGTAGGTCCGTAAAAGGTAAGATGAATTACATCTTTTGATAAGAAACGTATTCACGATCAATTTGATTTTTAATTCACGGACAACTAAAAGAGCCATCCAAAAAAAATAATGTCATAAAATCCGGCTGTGAACGAGAGAAATGGAAATAAAGGTTATGTGTGGGAGCTCGAAGCTAAACTTTGTTGTTTTAAAACTTTTGACAAGTGGCTGTCACAACTGTAAAATAAATAATGGCTGTCACATAATGTGACAGCCTTAACAATTCAATAAGGTTGTAAACTTAAGATTAAGATTAAGAATATAAATACATACGTCTTTTTTTGCTCAACCAACTTTGATGACTTTTTTTGGATAGCTCGTTATCGTTATGTGTCCTAGTTTAGACATGATTAAACGAGAAATTACACAGATTTTTGAAAACTAGGGACCCGTGCAAAGAATAAATATTTAAATACAATCCGTTTTCATTATTTATGCGGAGCACAAACTTGGACACACAAAAATTAGTAAGTCAGCACATCGTAATACCTACGTTTATATTTACTATAAATACCTAAAAGTAACCTGCTGGTCTGCACCTGTAAGATCTTTGACCAGTAAAATTGGATTTTAATTAATTTTAAATCATTTTAATGATTTAAAATGTGCATATTAATGTCGCCCGGACGCTGATTACATAACATTTGTGTAAATTTTTCAGGTTGTTAAAATTCCTTAAAAAATAATTTCCATAAACAGGCACTCTGAAGTGGCACAGTGAGTTCCAGAGACCTCAAGCGCAGACCATTTACTAGCTTGTTCTTATTGTTATACAGGTAAAATAAGTAAACAGACGGTCAGCATACATTTCAAACATTGCAAAACAAATCGCGAGCATTGCTGATATCACTAAACTAGTCCATGAATTTTTATTATTTCACATTTAATATACAGCGTGATGATAAACTTTGGGACAAAATTCATAATTGCATTATTTAACACTTTTAAGAAAAGCGCCGGACACGCCAATTTTGGTTTTTTAAATGCCATATTTATTTGAAACTACCAAATTATTTCTTTTGGATCCTAAAAAGTATATCATAGGTTTTTGTTAGGTAAGTTTGTAAAAACCAGTTTGACAATTGTGTGAAGATATTAATTCACCTAGAAACTCTTGACATATTAATTTAAAAATGTGATCAATCTACTTATTTAGTCTACGTTAGAGTAAAATGACCTTTATCTGAACGAGAATGAATAAAAGTGTTGATGTTGATTGGGTATGGCAATAGGTTAAGGATGCATGCAGAATCATGTGAATTATTTCAACCGAAAACATCCTGATAGACCACCTATTACAAGATCTATAGCGAGGAAATTGTTTGCCAAAATAGACTGAATCTGTAAAATATGTGCCGCGACAAGATCTACGTGCAGTAGAAGAATACGTCAAATTAAATGGGCTACTTGAAGCTGAAGCAAAGCCCCATCTTTCTATGAGACAGCTTGCTATATATAATAACGTGAACTAGTCTTTTCTTGTAAAATTATGGTGTGATCAAAATCTAAATTTTTTGAGTAGCATTGTTTTTTTTTTCTGATGAAGACACTTTTTGCCTAAATAGATCAATACATCGCCTCAGTTGCAGGTATTGGTCATAAGAAAACCATGACTCCACCATTGAATGCATGACTCTCAGAGTCATCACCAAGGTAAATTAAATGTGTGGATAGGAATGATATAGACACGCATTTTGGGGCCTTTTTTGTATCTCAAAAGATGGGATTATAAAAAACGTAATTGACGCATCCGAGCGATTTTATCTTCTCTCTTGATTCATTTACTCATTATAAGGCATTCTTACAATCTATTTAAACATATTATATATCCCAACAACACTTTTTCTTTACTCAAGTTTCATTTTTCTCAGTAAATACCATATATGAAACTGCAAAATATTGCACCTTCCTCAAAAATATTAAATAAATAACTTTCATCCTAAGAATGAAGAGTTTTGCAAACCAACCCCCCTAATATTATTCTTTCCAGTAAAAAAAAATATTTACGATAACAACTGGTACACGACTAGAAGACAAATACATTATTTATAATATATAAGACAAATTATTTGCGAGTGTTAGTTTGAAAAAACATCTCTTGAAGTGGGAAATGAAGACGTTCTTACAATTAATCAATTTTAATTGCACAAACAATTAGATATTTAGAATTTTATATAAATAACATATTTATTTAATATACGAGGATCACACTGTACATCATGTAAACAGCCCCCATTCAATATTTTTTCTGATGTAAACGACATACGCTGATTAAATTCTCAGACAAGAGCTCTGTTCCCTAGTTGATATTGATTATTGTTCGCAATGTTCATGTTTTATTTAAAACGTCATGTACTAAATATTTGGAATACCTGTAGCGACGTTGGCAGATATTTCCTTTTTTATAAATGACTATAATGGAAACTATTTATAAATCAATTTGCAATCTGTCAAGGAGAAAACGAGGTTTTTACGAATAGAAACCGCTGTTTGGTTAATGGTTTTATTTCAAACTCATTTACACGATATCTTTTGCAAAAGGTCATTGACCGACATAACATATATACATGTATTATAATAAAAAAATGTATACATATTCTGTTCGTAAAATATTATTTTTTGATATTTTGGCATCCTGCATAATTAGCGCTTTACAGAATTAACTTTACATTACGATATATATATATATATATATATATATATATATATATATATATATATACCAACTTCATGGGAAGATGCTATAAATAAAATAAAATGTGTATTAAAAAATGTGCGGCTATGGTTGTGTATTGATCAAACGACAGATTTAAAAACAATCCATTGTAAATATTATAGTACGTGTGCTGGACCTTCTTAAACCGACATGTCCACTGTTATCAGCAAACAAGAAACTAATTGAATGTACTGGCGAAACACTTACGCGGGTAGTGCTCGAGACTTAAAAAATTTGACTGTCAAGAAGTAAAGTGTTAATGTTTGTGACTGATGATGTAACATGGTACATGTCACATGTAAAGTGCATGCGCTACACCTTGTAGCGTAAACTATTAAAAAATGTTTGACAGAGATAGATGCACTAATAGCAAGTAGGTATTAAAAAAGTGTTTCTGAAATCTGCGAAACGTTTTCGTGCATTACACAGCAGGTGTAACAATATTCCCGAACCACCACAACCGATTCTTACACGCTGGGGAACATGGTTGGAAGCAGCTTTTTTTATGCTAAATATTTTGAACAAATAAAAGCTGTATTACTAGAATTCAATCCCAACGCGGCTGCCGCCATGAAGGAAAGTCAGACAAAATTCTAAGACATATCTGTTGAAACGGATTTAAAAACGATGTTGAAATACTATAAACAATTACATGAGGCGATAGAAAAAATGCAAAACAGTGCGTAACCTTTAGCGGACTCACTGCAAATAGTGAACGAAATAAATGAAGTGTACACGCTATACATGAAGTAAAAAATGAGCGCGTTAAAAAAAAATCAAAGAACGCAAAAAAAAAGTTAAAAGGCTAAATATATTGTGAATATCCCACTTGTGTCATCTGACACCAGTCCCATTTCGAGGGGATAGCCAAACAAGATGTGACAGACAAAATACTTTAATTACAACCATTTTTAAGAGAAAAAAGGTTGTTTATGTTTTTTGAGTTGTGACGGTTTTCTTTCTAAACCAGCGAAGTGTCCTACAGAAAAACGCCGGTTTCACCAGATTGAAACAAATTTGTGAGGTACATCTTCAGAGACCTTAAGTGCATTCAAAAACTATTTTAATTATGCGAATATTACATCGGCAGATATCGAAAGATCATTTTCACAATATAAAAATATTTTTTCACCATGGCGAACATCATTTAAGGTAACAACCATTGAAACGTATCCGATGCTGACAAGTTTTTACGGATCTTAGCTAGTTTGTGAGATTCTAGCTAGTTAACAGGGTAAGTTTTGCTATTGTAACAGTTTAGTTGCTTTTGTTACTCGTTAAATGCTTGTTATGAGGCCAATCCTGTTTTGCCGACATTGCAGTGGGATCATCAGCGAATTCTATAGAAACCCAATTAAAAACAATGTATTATTTCTAGTTAACTTACAACAGTTATTAATGTTAATATTATTAAATACAATATTCATTAACAACATTATTATTGACAGCTATACACACATATGGTTATTTGTATATAAAAGTTAAAATTTATATAAAAGCAATAATTATAACAATGAATTTGTGTCAAAAAAAAACAAATATTACAAGCCAGCAAATAATGTCCACAGAGGCCATGAGGAAAATTGAGATGAAAGAGATTGAATTGAAGAAATGGCATTGAAGAAATTTAGAATTAGTTAAGACAAAACAAGTAATACAAAGTTATATTAGGTACATACATATGTACATATATAAACACAACTATTTCGTTGCTTTCCAAATATGTTAAGTAAGTAAAAAGTTAAGTTGTATGAGAAGTTTGTCACAAATAGAATCCAATTTAAGCATTTTAAAATATTATATTTCTAAATTTAAACTAATATTTAAGAACATACATTGTCAAAAAAAAGTTTTTCAAGATTCTGATTCATGCGTTCAAGGGAGGATCAAAACAAATTATGTATTACCGAAACTTTTTTCATTTTATTGAATTTATTTTTGAATTGTATTTTTTTTTCTTAAGAATATCACGCATTTGTTGTTTTGGTTAAAAAGTAATTTCGGGATTATACTGGGTGTTAACAAAATATTATGTTTCTGATAATTTAACCACCATAACACCCTATGGAGTATACTAGTTATTGAAAGTCTATTACAGTTACAGTCAAATTGTAACCTCATGCTTCCTTCACATTTTCTTTTTTTATTCATCTGTGAATCTCCTGAATCATTGTTTCATAGAATATACCATTGTTAATTCAATCTGTTCTTTCTTCACACACTAAAACACCTCAAAATGAACGAATTGCGTTAATTAACGCAACAACAATAAATAACATAAAAAATCATTCAAAACTAGAAGTAACAACAGATAATCAGTTTCTAGTGTTTCCACTTGTCTGTGTCCATAATTCGACCTGACATTTGCCAAATTCGTGAAAGTTTTTAGGTTGTCGTCCTAGACTTGGTAACCGCCCAGTAATAAAATCTCAATAATGTTCAATAGGAGTTAAATCGGGGCTACGGGCTGACCATTCTTTGAAATTTATTCCTACTTATGTGAGATAATTTCTTACGTTATTGAAGTATTGAATATAATAACATTCTTATGAAAAAAAATACAAGAAAAAATCATTAAAAACCAACAGCTAGTTTCGGAAATACATAACATTATTGAGGCAAATTTTTGGTTATGTGTTATGTGTTAAATAAGTTAAATATATTTAATATATGTTATATCATATCATATCATATACTATATGAAGCATGTCTTCAATGTTTCAATATTTTAATTTTTTTTTGCTCGTTTGTTAAGATTATATTTTGTTTAATAAAAAAATTAAATAATAACCTTCATAGTTGAAAAAATACAGGGACTTTTAGAAAACAGAAAATGAGGTAAAAAGGATAAAGTTATGGGTATTAGTCAGTTTAATAGCAAAATAATGGGATGTTTATTGCAATTTGTCAAAGTGAAGAGAGCCTTTCGAAAATATGGCGACTCATCGTTTGTTTTATAAATTACATTACTCAGTTTCTAGGCTTGGCGAGATGATTTTCTCAGTGACTGTTAAAAAAACTTAATGTGCCGTGACCGTTTTCATAATCCATAATTTTCTGAAGAAATCTTACTAATATTCAATCAACGAATGCGTAAACAACGGGAAAATAAGCGTAAAGTGTATTTCGTTAAAAAAATGTTCATTCATTCGTAGCTCCATGGGCAATGTATACTCACGCCATTTTTTGTGTAATGGTATTTTGAATGACTCTTGAAAAAATAATATGGCGTGAACTATTTTGATACACCATTTTTTCAGGTAAAATTAATAATATTCAATTTTAGACCTTTGTATCATTTTTTGATGCACTTTAATGCATCTGTACACCCCTTTAAATAATTAAAACTAATAGATATCAAATGTGTGTGTCCTTTATTTTTATACCATATCAATTGTTGATTAAGAATAATCAGTATATATTTTTTTATTTTCAGAAATTGTGAATTCAAAAGATGTTTCAGTAATTGACTGGATACATTTCTTATATATGTTATAAAATATATGTATGTACGTGTATACCGAGTGTCCCAGAATGACGACAGAAGAGCTGGTATCTCCGTTATTTGAAAATATACGAATGTGAAAGAAAACAACTGCAAATGGCACGAAAAACTACATGTGATTACAGATTAAAATCGTGTTGCTCCTTGCAATCGTTGATAAACCACCCCCAAGCATTTTTTTTTCAAATAGCACCGTAGATAACTAAATATCTAAAGTGACTCCTTACTTCATTCCATTCCACAAAGATATAAACAATTTACACATATTTACACCTTAACAGTTGTTTCTCTTTTTAATTGCTCCCATAGAGAGATCAAAGTTGTGTCCTGTCCTGATAATTAAAATTAAACTGTAAGTGCCTGAACATATAAAAAAGTGTAATCTTAAGTTACATGTACTCACTGGTTTCATATATGGTGCACCTAAAGAAGTAATGTTGCGAATAGCACTTGTATCCGATGGTACAGTATTTGTAACCATTTTGGTAGAATTACGCCTTCTTGATGATTTTAAAACTACTTTGTTTTTTTTTTATTTTTTGTGAAATAGAATTAACTGTTTCCTTTTTGTTACAAGCTAAAACTATATATTGGAATGTAGTTTTAGCTAAATATTTTTATTTTATATTTAAATCACTTCTCTTTCAGCTGTTATTAGCTAGCAATCGGCCAGTATGTCTATTGTTTTGACATTTTGCAAACGAAAGTTTGACATCTATAACATTTTAGTTGTTCTGAAAATAATAATTTTTCAAGGCAGGGTAACAGTTTAAAGCTCAAAAAAGACTTGAACCACAATTAAAACCAATGTAAAGTTGAGATAATTTCAACCTGTCAACAAATCATTCTGTCTGAATTGTCAAGAATTATAACGTGGCATCTGCTACCAACTGCATAATACAGCGCGAAATTTAAAACTCATTAAAATATTCCAATACAGCTTTTATTTTAATATAATTGTGCGATGATATCACTGCATCCACTGCACCCATTTAATAGCGTCATCGATGACGTGCATCGGTTTTTATTTTGTACAAAATATATGCATTTAAACGACAAAGCGTTTCTGCACATATGCTCCTTCCGAAAATGATTTTGTTTAGCTTTATTACGTGTTGTATCGTTCGTCAGTTCTAACTGTGCAACATTAACTGCACCCGTCACAGGAGGCTCAAGGCGTGGGCCTATTCCCTTCCACACCGAATCTTTCAGCTATTAATCTATGTTAAAGTGAACATTTTGTAAGTATACGCAAATCTAATAATAAATATGTTTTCCTTAATTTTCTCCTTATTTAGGAGCCGTGTCCCTATTATTATCAGGGGAAATGTAGCCAATTAGCTTATTACACCCAACTCCTATATTACTCGACCCACTCCTGTACTCTGGTGTCTTTTAGAAGACGATACAGGTTCACAGGAGAGGTGATGTACGAGATATGTCGATGAAATAACTTTTTCTTTTTCGCTCAAAGTGACATCATTGACCCACTGTCGATTGTATCACTGCATTCTGTAAGTCAAACGCGTCTTTGGTACAAGTTTGAATTCAATTATGATTGCAATTTGCGAGATATACACTGTGGAAGTAATGAGGTTGAGTAACCTCGGTTGAAAATGTTTATTCAAACAGAGACCAAAAAACCGCAACTAATGAAGACCAAAATGTCAAAGATATAAATCAAAACAATGCTAATTTATTTCTTCGGTACCCGAGGTGTGATCTGTTGGGAATTTATGTAGGGTGGCCATTTAATTTAATAAGGGAGAGAGAGAGAGAGAGAGAGGTGCGAGTTCATCCAGAATTGGCTGAGAGCAGATTGTTGCTGCATGACAATAACTCACTACCTCATTCACCGTTGATTATATTCATGGTTTTGGCAAATAAATGGATTCATGTGCTCCGTCAGTCCCCGCACAGCCCTTACCATGCCCCTTGCGAATTTTTCTTTTACCAAAAATGAAGTGTCAGATCACAAGGACTCATTTTAAAAGTGTTATGGACATCCAAACGACCGCGACCCACGTTCTTAAAGATATAGGACTAGGAAACTTCGAAGGAGTTTCGAGGCTGCAGGAGAACTAGGTGTTTACCTTATTTTTTTTTTTTTTATATTTATTAATATTTTTTTTTATATTTTTTATTTTTTTTTTTTTATTTAAACTTTTTTAAAATTTAATAATTAGAAAGAAAACTAAACTTTATATCATATTTATCAATTAAAATATATTATTGAAACATAAAGAATTAAAAAAACATAAAAGTAAAAAAAGGTGAAGAACAGTTAGATGAGGAAAAAGAGATTTTTTTTTATAATATACCTATTTTTTTTTTATTTAATTTTATTTTTTTTTTTTTTTTTAAATTAATAAAATAATTTTTTATTAAAAAAATTTTATTAAAAGTAATAAACTACCTTTATATATTAATTAATTTGGATTTTATTTAATTATTTTTTTTTTTAATTTATTTAATATTTAATCCAAGTATTTATTATAAATTTAAATTTTTTTTTTTTTTTTTTTTTTTTTTTGTTATAAAAGATTTTTTTTTATTTTTTTTAAAATTTTTTTATATAAATTATTCTTTTTTAACGAAAAATCGTAAATTGATCATAATTTTAATTATGATATTTTTTTATTTTTTACCTAATGAGTTTTTTTTATATGTCGGTATATTACATCTTCCTTTTTATTTGTAAAATCCAACATAGAAAGAATAAAAAAATATAGTAGCTCATTATGTCTCTCGTCATTCCTGTCCTAACGAACGTAAACTTAAATCAATAAAAGCATTACCATTTACATACATTAAATTCAATTTTAATATGCTGACGATGTTCGTCAGCGCTAAACCTTTCTGCGATTTACGCATTGTGCTTCCTACCAATGGAAAACTACCACAATAACAGAAAAGATTAGCGATATTTAAGCTGAACGTGACTCCAACGCGCTTCTGCCGATTACAAGTGTCCTGGAGTCGCGCGTCTCATCTAGCAAAATCTAGCGGGCCACGCGTCGAGGCAGGTGCAGACGAAGACCACCTGGTGAAATGCTAAAATCTAGCACCATATGTCACCGACGAACCGTCGCTGAATGTCGATGGATTCGAATAATGCCAATTTCGATGCTCAAGTTTTGCATATGTGATCGGGAGTTCGATTCGAATGCAAATTGGAAAGACATTTTTCATCGGAAGGGTATGGATAAGATTTTAGGGACGCCTGGTGCTTTATAGAACCTTTTGCTATATACCATTAAGGTTTTAAAAGGATAGCTTATTAATACTTCAAGAATATAACTTATTATATACCATTCCTTTTAATTATTTGGTATTGTGTTGCCATAGACATTTAGTAAATACATTTTACACTTTGGATAATTTGGCACTGACTGGAGAAATATGAAATATTGTTCGATTTTTTATTACATTAGATATGCGCTTCAAATTTTAGTAAAAACGTTTAGAACCATTAAGAAAATCGATCAATCTGAGGAATATCAACATGTTCTGACATGAGTTTTTACTTTTACTTATGTACAGATCCATATAATTATATGTAATTTTGCAAGGTAATTGATAAAACTTTTTTTATATTTGAATCGAATTTGAAAGTTGCTAAACGAGTCCATTGTGCCATGGAATTATACCAAGACAGTTAAATGTTATCTGGTATTACTTTAACTTAATTTTAACCTAATTATAGTAAAAAAAAAAACAAACAAAAACTGTTTTCCACGAAATACCGAACTACTATACAAAGGAGGAGAGTCTCTAAGGCCGGTTTTCGGCCTAATTTATTTTTGGTAAAAAAATCGAAAAAACTTTTTTTTATCTATTTATATATCATTAGAACTGACCACAAACGAACCCACCCCCAACCCTCCCCACTCTTTACCCCCCCCCCTTAATGACGCAACAAACAATGTGCTTTTTACCAACTTCCATGGTAGTTTTTGGCTAAAAAAAATATATTTTGTCAAGAAATATCACCCTAACTATACACGGATATCACATATAATCTCCCCCCTATTGAATAACCCCCTCCACCCCGGAAATCTACACCCCCCTCACACCCGCGTTATTCCTACTAATGGATTTTTGAGAACTGTATGAATATTATTGAAAATAATACCTAATGCTTTTTAGAATATATTAAAACCACTTAAAACGTTATATTCAAGCATAAAATCAGATTTCCGGGTAGGGGGGAGGGGGGTAATTCAGAAGGGGGAGATTATATGTGATATCCGTGTGTGGTTAGGGTGATATTTTTTGATAAAATATATTTTTTTTTAACCAAAAACTACCATGGAAGTTGGTAAAAAAGCAAATTGTTTATTGCGTCATTAAGGGGGGCTAAAAGAGGGGGAAGGTTGGGGGTGAGATCGTTTGTGGTCAGATCCATTGTAAATGATATATAAATAGATAAAAAAAAATTATTTGTTGACCAAAAATAAATTAGGCCGAAAACCGGCCTTAGGGACCCTCCTCCTCCTTTCGAACAGTCAGTATTAGAAATTTGTTTCGTTACCATATGAACCCAAATTCACCCGCGGACAATAAGGAAAAGTCAGGAATATATGAAATAAGTTGTAAAGATTGTAATCAAAAGTATATTGGGCAAGCAAAAAGATCCATTTTGACTAGATTTAAAGGACACATGGCTCATTTAAAATATGACAACAACTATAGGATAGACATAAATAATTTTAAATTAATTAGAAATGTAACAAACAGTAGACAGTTAGACTGACAGTTAGTTGAAAGTTTAGAAATCATTAAATGTGGCAGAAGTATAAATAAGGACAATTGTCCAATTACCACCAGTCCACTGTTTGCCCTGATAAACAAAGACAGATGTTACGATTCAGTGCAAATTAAGTATAAATTGAGGCAAATTAAGTATAAATAGTGCAAGTGTGTAGGTTAGAATTTAGTTTTAATCTTCCCTGAAGATGCCAACTTAGTTGGCGAAATGCGCGTCGAGAAATGTATAATAGTTCGGTATATCGTGGAAAACCAGTGTCCAGTTTTTTGGTTCTATGCCGAAGGTTCCAGCACCCACTCCAAGACTAATTATAGTAGATAAAAAATATTTTTTGAATCAGTTTACAATGTCCTTAAAAAAATAATCGATAATCATATATTATGAAGTGGGGTTGCCTATATCGATTTGTACATAAATAAAAGTAGACAAATTACAAGTCTGCAAATTACTATATGTAATTGTAACATAAATAAAGGTAATGATTCGATTTTTAGTTAATTATTCTGCTTGAACGACAAAAACATGAACAAAAGTTAATTTAAATGTTAGCAGTAAATGATAAACTTGGTTTAGCTTTTTAGCTGTCAACTTTTTATGGGTTAATTTTTAACATTGCACATTTTAATATGCACGATATAGCACAAGTCTTTTAACAACTTTTTTACCTCTTTCTAATTTTAATTAATATACAACGCTCATCAAGGAAAAAAATAAATTATTTGTTTATTTAAACGGTGAATATAAATTAGTAAAAACGAATTGTAGAGTAGGCATGTGTCACTTTTCACAATGTTTCTTTTAACTGCACTTTAACTTTATATTATTTATATATAAAATATTTAACATGTGATTTTAATTTTTTCCTTGATAACCGCAGCATATTCGAAAAAATAGAAAGAGGTAAAAAAAAGTTTGCAATGGAACTGTGCTATATTGTGCATATTTTTGTGGTTTTAAAAATTAACCCACAAATGCGGGTGCAAAGAAAAAATAAAACTATTAACCCAATATGTTCTTCTGATAGTAAAAGACACATACGAAAAATCAAATTCTTACGTTATTCTCTAGTTATTGAGATAATAAATTAAAAATGTATTTGTGCCTCGCCTTTTATATGCGAATAACTTTGCAGGGAGGCCTCTTATCGAAAAAGTTTAAATGGAAGACACCCTTTAAAATCATACGTATAACACACCTTTTCAAAGTTTTAACATAATTATGGAACACCCTGTGTAAGATAGGATGATTTATTGGGTAAGTAGTTTTTGTTTGACACAATTATTTTTCTCCGGCTCCATTCTCCAAAAAATAAGTTGTTGCATATCTCCAAATGACAATCCCATCCCGTTAATTAACTTAATTTGACACTTTGCGCACTTTAATTAGTATCCATAGCGATTGTTCCTTTGAAACATATTAATCAAAAGCAGTTTTGACTGGTGGACCGGTACTTTCCTATTCATAAAATAACACACCTTTTCAAAGAGGTAAAAAAAAGTTTGCAATGGAACTGTGCTATATTGTGCATATTTTTGTGGTTTTAAAAATTAACCCACAAATGCGGGTGCAAAGAAAAAATAAAACTATTAACCCAATATGTTCTTCTGATAGTAAAAGACACATACGAAAAATCAAATTCTTACGTTATTCTCTAGTTATTGAGATAATAAATTAAAAATGTATTTGTGCCTCGCCTTTTATATGCGAATAACTTTGCAGGGAGGCCTCTTATCGAAAAAGTTTAAATGGAAGACACCCTTTAAAATCATACGTATAACACACCTTTTCAAAGTTTTAACATAATTATGGAACACCCTGTGTAAGATAGGATGATTTATTGGGTAAGTAGTTTTTGTTTGACACAATTATTT